>QNUK01000056.1:0-162500 GCA_013621035.1 Clarias magur
GATTACTTCATCACACTTTTAATTGTATACTATAGGTCGAATTTGGAGATGGCTCGTACTAAATGATTTTAAGACACAGTCTGGAAAAGTCTGTCAGACATTCAGAGATGTATGAAGCTGCTGTAACATTAAAACATTGAACATTTCAATGCAGTAGACTGATTTAAAACCAGTATGTTTTCAATTTTTACTCTGTTAATATTCTTGCTACTGAATTTGGCATATGTTTTTTTATTTTTTTTTATTTCTTGTAACCAAGTATCCATATATTTAAAATATAAAATTTCCTTAACCTACTGTACTGTATATCATCTTTCTTGCACGTATGCATTCCAAATCTGCAACTCTAACCCATGATCATGTAGACTAAACCAGCAGACTTTGTGAAAATTATCTGTCGGCCACAGCTGTCAAAATCTCAAAAATCTAAAACCTGGCCTTTACCTGTGAATATGACTTTTTAATGGAGGATCTGCTGGTTTCTGCTTTTATTTTCTAATAGAAAAAGGGACTGCAGGTGGGAATGGAGATTCTCTTTCTGCAGGAGCTATAGCTGTGATAGTGATTGGAGTTTTATTAGGTCTCGCCGAAATATCTGGTATGATTTTCTACGTTATGAAAGCAAAAAAGAAAACATTGTAAGTAAATTGTATTTGATATTTTACATGAGTAAATTGTATTTGATATTTGATATATTTTATGTAGTGTTCAAAAAAAAAATTTCTCAACACAAGTCATAAACTCATGTCTATTAGACTCAAGATCTCTTAATCAAAATAATTGCGTTGCTCAGAATTAGAAAAATATTTGCACACTGTTCCACAGAAACAGAGGTTTTTTAGCATCACAACGGTCTGAAGTTATGTATTATAATTATGTATTATAACTAACAATCACAATGCTAATTTTTATGGAAACCAAATTTATAAAAATGTCATGACCTAATCTATTTAAGATTTATGTAAATGCATTGAAATCTGTGTGACTGTATAGTCTGACCTACAGTACATTTTACCCTTATTCAGGCCAAGAATAAAGTCCAGAGGGAATATGCAGAATGAAGATTGCATTAAAATCCAGACACGTAACTGATGGCAAAATATACTGATGATATTGCCTATTTATTATTACTAATATTATTATTATTATTATTAGACATCAAGAATGAGACAATTTAATGACACTTGTGAGATACTTAGTTTACACTATAAAGTATTTACAAAATATGGAGCTCATACACCATATTTTATTACAAACTAGTGGTTTATTTGTCTTTATTCTTCTCTGTAAAGCAACAAAAAATGAATGGCAGCAAATAAGTCCCATTTTTATGATGATAATTATCATTATTACAATAATTGTTTTTATAATACATTATATGATTTGATGAAATTCAAAAGGGGAAGATATGATTTACAAATATAGAGTTATTTATTATGGATAGAAAAGATCTAAACAACACTAATATATGAGCAATATCAAACTGACCACATATCCTTTCATGACTGTCAGAACCAGAGGTGGAAAGAGAAGTAAAAGTACTGTTACTTCAGTGAAATTTTCCTGAAGTACCAGTATAAAAATCTACTCAAGTAAAAGTAAAAAGTAGCTCATAAAAAAATTACTCAAATTACTTTTTTTAACAGCGAGGGATGGATTATCTCGGCAAAGGAGAAGTGCTCACTATCACAGAATTTGACAGATTTGTGAACAATATTTGAGAGATGGTTATTTTGTGTATGTAGAAAATGTTTCAGATCTTTGAGTTCATCTCATAAAAAATGGGAGCAAAAACAAAAGTGTTGTGTTTATATTTTTGTGCAGTGTAAGAATCAAGCAACCAAACCGAAGGGGCAAAGCAATAATCAAAGTCAATGGGAGGCAAAAAGTCAAAACCAGAATAAACAATCAAATACCAAAACGGCAAAATCACAATTCAAAAATAATCTCTCTCCAACACAACCAACTAATGATTGGTTGTTGTGATCTCCAACACAACCAACTAATGAATCGTTCATGAACGATTCATTCTTTTTGAATGCATCTTTAATGTGACTCAGAAGAACAAGTAGTCTCGGAGAGTGATTCGTTCATTTTCTTTGCGAAACCTCCGTAGGTTCCGAGTCGTTTGTTCTTTTGTCACGTGACTCCCATAGATGCTATGCAGTGCAGTACACAGGAAACAGAATTGAACGGTTCTCCTTAATGAGTCTTCCAAGTCCTAGTCGTTCTTTCTTTTGTCATGTAACTCCCATAGATGCTATGCAGTGCAACAGATTCAATAGAACGAATGCCTCGGACTAGAAGACATGATGGTGAGCTGCTCATTCTGTTTATCATATGTCTTTAGCTGCATTATAATATTTTCATTATTGGAACTATAGCCAAAATTTTTGTATGTAGACGTGTTGGGGGTCTGTTTATTGAAAATTTTACATTTTATTTTATTTCTGGTCAAAAGAACAAAATGAACTAAATGACTCAAAAAGATTTGTTCATTTTGATGAACAAGATTCAAACAACCAAGTCACTAAAATGATTCAAACTTCCCATCACTACAACGAACACCTCGCTTACATGCCTCCTCTTTCCCGCGTCTGTCCAGTTTATATATGGTCACGCTGATTAATGACGTCACTCTTAGGGAGGTAGTGACCGTGTGGAAAGTCAGGAAGATGCCAATGTAGGGACAGTCAGAAGATCTGGAGTGTCTTCAGCAAGTCTGGAGCGGTGCACAACCAGGAAACAATATACATGCACAAGCTCAACGAAGCATTTATACAAAGCATAATATTCTTTATTATTTTTTATTTTCATTCTTTTTTTTTTTTACTCAGTAGCGAATATGATTTAAATATAGTGAAGTACACATCTTCAAACAAAACATACTTGAGTAAATGTAAAATTACAGTTTTTAAAAACTACTTTAAAAGTAGAAGTACACAAAAAAACTACTCAATTACAGTATGCGAGTAAATGTAATTCGTAAACCAGTTAGCGACTTACAGTTAGTGTAATAAACAGTAGTGAAAATAGTTTAAAATTCATACCAAACCTAGGTGGGGAGAATAAAACATGGAGGTGGTGGACAGTGCTGTACATCTTGTATGTTTATTTTTATATTTCCACGTATTCTACTTTAGAATATCAGTTCCATTAACTCTCGGGTTCTGTGGTTGGAACCCAAATACCATTAAATAGAAAGCTACTGTTTGAGTCTGCACAATCCATTGTCTCACACCCAAGTACTGTACCGGGGAAAGCCATTAAATAAAGAACACTGATAGTTCAGATGTGATTCGGAATGACTTAGAAGCAATTATTAATGTGTCAAAATGTTCTTTTAAGATGACAAAACGTTATCAGTTGTGTTTTCTTGGTGACAGTGCTTCTGTAAATCGTTTTGAATGTGGTTTTCGGGAGGCAGCTGCTCTTTCCTCAGTATGGAAGACCGTACAGATCAACTTTCACCCATGATGTGACCAATAGTTGAATAATGGTTGTAGAACACCTGGGATGCATATAGTTAAGAGCTCATCACAGACAGATTGTGACATATTACAACAGATTCAAGATAACATTCTGGAAAATAGCCATGGAATTCGGGGCAATATACTAAAGCCACCGAAAACTCCAGAGCCAGCGCCCATCTCACCAGACACATTATACCTCTCACCAGCATCTCCACTTCTAAGATTCTCACAGAAAATGGGGGAACTGGTGTATACTGGGACCAAACTCTCCCACTCTTTTGCTGCAAGCCCCCAGATGCCAACTAAAAAACAGCGAGCTCCGCTACCACCAAGGCCTGTGGCCCCAGCTTGTCCTCCTCCTCCTATGAGAGCTCTCACGCATTCTGTTCATCATTGTTTACAGACCTCCAAAATACTCTCCAGACTTTATTGAAGAGTTCACAGAACTGATATCAATGATTTCCTCAGAGTTCGACTGTTTTGCAGGGGACTTTACTATTCACATTGATGATCTGGCTTCCGAGCGCGTCACAGTACAGAAACAGCGCTCATAAAGATAATAAATGATATTCATCTAAATTCTGACTCTGGCAAAGTATCAGTGTTGGTACTGCTAGATCTTAGGTCTCCTCACCGGCCTTGCCAAGAAGACCATTAGACAGCTACCACTCATCCAGAATGCTGCTGCCAGAATTCTGACTAGAACCAGAAAATCTGAGCACATCACACCAGTCCTCAGGTCTGTACACTGGCTTCCTGTAATATTCAGCATAGATTTTAAAGTACTTTTACTTGTCACTCAATTGCCTAGGACCTAAATACATACACACTTCCCACATGTTTTTTTCAAAAGTGTGTTTGACTGTTTGTAAACAGATCTTTTAGAAGTGGTGAACACCTCACTTTTTTCTGGAACTTTTCCAAACTCTGAAAACTGCAGTTGTTAAGCCACTTCTGAAAAAGAATAATCTTAATGGCCTAGGACCTAAATACATTGCAGATATGCTCACTGAATATAAACCTAACAGACCACTCAGATCATTAGGATGGAGTCAGCTAGAAATACAAAGGGTTCACACAAAACAAGGGGAGTCCGCTTTTAGCTATTATGCTGCCCACAGTTGGAACCAGCTCCCAGAAGAGATCAGATGTGCAAAAACACTAGTCACATTTAAATCTAAACTTAAAACTCATCTGTTTAGCTATGCATTTATTGAATGAGCACTGTGCTACTGTACGTCCGAACTGACTGCACTATTTGTTTATTTAATATTTTTAACTTTTATTTTGATTTTAAATCAAAATTAAAATTAAACTTTTAATACTCGCCTGTAAATAGCCATTTATCAGGTGATTAAGCATCATTACTTCTAGCATAAAATAAAGGCATGACTCACATCGCATTCAGTCAGTCAGTTCCGCTTGCCATAAGAAGTGCTGGAAAAGACTCGTTGAGAATGGTCCAATCACATGAGCCCAAATATTTAAAAACAATATTGATTCACTAAGAACAAAAGTGGGAGGGTTCAGGGCGCACAGTGCTGCGCCCAAAGGATGATTTGAATTAATCCAATCAGAGCTCAGCCTGAAGTCACATGCTTTTCAAAAATGTATGTGCCTACATAGACACTCATTTGTCCGGCGCCCAGGGACACGAACACAAATGAACATAATACAGTTTAGAATTTTTTTAATTGCAAATAAATTATATTAAGAAATACATTGGAATATTGTGACTAAATGACTTTTTCATTATTAAAATAAATAATTATTATGTTAAATAATCACATGTTAAAGGAGCATTCTTTTCTCTCTAACTTTAAGGGGGGCGGACCCCTGCGGCCCGTATTGATCGGCCGCCACTGCAGAGGAAACTGGTTGATGCCATCAGTTCCTCATTGAAGTTTAAGGATTTGCTTTCCTTTTCCATATATAAAGTGCAATAACAATGAACAATTTGTTTCAGTGAATTTGTATTAGTAATTAATATTACCAATTTTTAATGCCTAGTTACTTTTCACCCACCCTGTATTTAAGCAACAATGCATGAGCATGTTGAGCAATGAATAAATATTACACCTGTTGTATAGTATAAGCTGAGTTAACAATATGGAAAAATTGTGTTGTATAACATATTTAAAACCTAACCCTTTCTTCAGAAATGCATCATTCATTATTCACAAGAACTTATTTAACCTCATTTAAGGACAACACGCAGTATATCTGTATCATCAGTGTTGCTTGGAGATGTTTAATGGGCTTATTTTGTGAGCTGCCTACATGAAGAACTTTCAAACTACTTACAGTACCACACCAAACCACAAAACCCAGCTAATCTATACACTTTTAAAACAGTGGTCTTTGGGGTCTTCTTTGCCCCCTTCACTGTACTCAGACAGCAGTATGTTCATTTGTCCTCTTTATGGCTGGTTTCCATTCAAGACATACAGTATGACAGATTTTATGTTTCAACTTGCTCTTAATAGTGTGTAATTATTAATATACTTTATAATCGTTCAGGTCCACACCCATCTGTACTGTATGTTTACTGTTTCATGCTCTTTGGTATTCTCTACTTCCCTGTCAGAGATGTTAATGATCTTTAAACACAAATTCCCTTGCTCGTTCACCAGCATTAAGCTAGTTTCTGCTGTATGCGTGTACAGGTTTTGTAAATGTGGACAGGATTTGGATTTTTAAAACTACAAGCGTCTTCTCTCTTTGTATAAATGATGTAGTCAAACAGCACTGAATATTATATGGAAACATACATTTATAGTAAGGGTGTCAATAGTCATACATTAACATATGTGATTAATCTAGAAATTTGAATGCCTTACAATTTCTTTTTTAAAAATCTTAGTTTTAAAGTTTAAGATATTATAAAACTGCAAAATCTGTTTCCTCTAACCAGTTTATCCTTTTTTTTTATCCCAACATTGCCATTTATAATCCAAGCAAATCTGAGTATTTTTATTAATTGTGATTGTTTATGACTACATGAAACATTTTAATTGATTGACACTCATTTATTGGAATATTTTATAATTATTTTAAGTAATTTAATTATGATTCTATTTGGAACACATTAGGTGCAGTAACTATGTGGTAGTGTTGAAGGGATTAAAGTTTTCCAGAAGACAGAGTGGACACCTGCTCTGAGACGTGGAAGAGGAAGTGAATAGTTGGTTAAACTTTGACTAAAGTACACAGGTTAAGCCACAATAAAATGTGTACAATGCAGCTCCACTTTTCTGACTGGCAGATGTGAAGAAGAAGAAAAAAAACATTTGAGTTGTTTTTCTTAAATACTATATTTCTGTAATAATTAAAATGTGAACAGGATGTATTAAAGGATGTGAATCGGATGGGTCAGAAATAATGATTTCCCTGTAATTCCCTGTACATACTGTATCAGAGATAAAAAAGAGAAGCTTTTATGTAGTGAATTGTGCAATTTTACCACTGTTTTGGGCTTTTTGGGTGTCTTAACATGCTTAAAAACATTAGGATGCCTGAGAGTCTGGGCCATGGGCGTAGCTTACTGCAGAAGTATTCAAGAAGTTGAAATAAAAGAAATTTACTTTTTTTGTGATGAGAAGAGCAACAATAACAAAAGAAAACATTTAAAAAATCACAATCCCAAGAATAAAATGAAAGAAGGCTTCTAATCTCTCCTGAGAGACATTGAATAATCTCATAAGTATAATAAGACTTATTATTTAATGACTGGTCACATGACTATAAATTAAAAAAGGCGGAACCTGAATGTGATGATTGTCCCCTTTTGAACTGTCTTATCTGTAGAGATGCCTATTATGAAGCAGTGGTGGAGCTCTGGATCTCTCCTGATGGATTTACACACTGTGTGCCCCACTCTGTTTCTACTGACATGTACAGGTGAATCTATCTATCTATCTTTCTATCTATCTTTCTATCTATCTATCTATCCATCTATCTATCTATCTATCTTTCTATCTATCTATCTATCTATCTGCATTTATTTTCTCTGATAAGTAAACGTCAGGGTCTGTTACCAAAAGCTGTAGTAGAGGAAGTTTCTAATAGAAATAACACGACTTAATTCAATTAAATTGAATTGAAAAGTGAATTATTGAACTATATTTGACTGTAGCATGATTGTTGGTGACAGATTGTTGGTTATTTTACTGCTCGTTTCCTGGATTTTCAAAGATATCAATTTATTGTGTCTACTGTTGCTGATCATGTGCATCCCTTAATGACCACAATTTACCACAATCTAATGGCTATTTCCAGCACCATAATGCACCATGTCACAAACCAGCTCAACTGGCTTCATAATGTGTTCTTCATTGGCCTTCCCTGTCACTTAATCATGATTAATATCACAGATATTTATGGTGTATATAAAAATAAGATTGTTATTAAGTACTATTGTAAGATAATAAGCCTAAAGTTCATCCAAATCCGTCCAAATGTTCATTTAATCATTTTCAAGATCTCAAAAGAAAGGAAGAAAGCCATGATTTCTTAAAGTATAGTTTATATATATATATATATATATATATATATATATATATATATATATGCAAATAATCAACTTCTTAATGATTTTATAAATAAATCATTTGTATTTTTGTAATAGCAAGAAAGTTCAGATATCTGAATATCTGAATTCACCCTTAATAATTTTTCTAATCAAATTTCAGTGCACACATGATGATTATTAAAGAGGTTATCAAGTGATTATTAAAGAGTACCAAAAACTATGTTAATTGCCATGATGTGCAGTTAAGGTCTATTAACACTTTATTAACTTTATTTCTGCATTAAAAAAAAAAAATAATAAAATCAGTTGTTGTATTTTAATGTAATGATATATTAGGTGACATTTATATATAATATAATTAGGCAATAATAAAATAATAAGAAGAACTATCCTAACTATATGTGCATGATGCTGAAAGACTATAGCACATGCTTTCATTTGTTTAAGCTGTTGAAGTTTGACCCGTAATTAATTCTGATATTTTAATTCTGCTTTCTGCCCTTGTGACTCATTTCTGCTGCTGTAAATCACTCTGTGCTTGACATACTAATGATTTAAAAAGCAGTTTATGACAGAAACTCACCCGTGCTCTCATCTGATTAGGCTGTAGATTTGACTCTATTGTAAAAAGGTTATATGTGCTTATCTCAGGACTCTTGTTCTCAGGATAGTTGCTTTAACGAGTTTTGTTACAAACAAAATTAAAATCAGTTGTTACTTGTTTCCTCCTGGCTTCCCTGATGCATATAAAAAAGTGTCTTTTTATAGACATATATATATGAGAACAGAGCTTTAGCTATTTTCCTGGCTTTGGCTACATTGTCACTTTCATTGACTACAGAGTCCTGTTCTTGTCATTTAAAACTCTGAAAAAGTTAGCTTCAGTATGTTTCAGTGATCATCTGAAACAATAAAGCACATCATAATAATACTTACCTGTATTAATTATATGACAGTTGTTAATATTATTATTAATTATTATTCATTGTTAATATTATAGTATTTATTATATGACAATTGTAGTATTATATCGGAATAAAATATGTAATACAATATTATTGATATGTTTTTTATTTTTTGCTTTACTTTTACTTTGTTTTTTTTTTTTATATTTTTTACTGCAAGGGTGAGCAACCGTAACCAGGAATAAGCAATTTCCCTTTGGGATTAATAAAGTTCTTTGAATCCTGAATCTTGAATAACATAACTCAGATAAGCCAGGGTTAGTCACAGCTTAGCTGGTGGATGATGTTTTGCTCAAATCGCCTCTACATTCTGGAATAATGTTCTATAGAACAACCGGACTGGCAACTCAATATTGCTCCAAAAATTACTGCAAAACTTAATTGTTGAAGTGGCATATTTTAGTTTTTTAAAATGTTTTTAGATATTATATGTTTAGGTTCTATTATACACAATTACATCATACACACAAACTTTTAATAATTTAAGGGCATTTAATAAATGATTGAACATAAGTGTTTCTAGACACAATGAGTTTCTACCATCATGATTATAAGTTAGTACATAATAAAAATCATCTGATCATAGTGGGTCTCAGTATTAGGCTAATACAACCTCAGATGAACAAAAACCTTTTTCACTGTGTCTCTCATTTAAAAAAGCATGACAGAACTTTCGATAAAAAATGTTGATAATTGGGAACTGTGAACACCTATGAATACGAGTCTAGTCAGTGAAGCTAGAATCCACAAGTGTCAAAATTAGACTCCTCAACGCACACAAAACAGAAAGTATCCACAGGAGCAAAGCACCCTCCAGATGTTATTCCTGACATGGTAACACACGCATAAATGACCCAGACCAAAATACTGCAAAAACTTCTGCTTTTATAGAGGTCTGCACACCTGCTGATCAATGAATCAAGGGCTGATGACTAACTTAGACCGGCAGTTATTGAGATGAAGGATGACCTTCTTCACTTACCTTCTTAAGCAGTAGGGGGGTACTTAATATTGCCCACATTTTTTGTGTTTTTTTTTGTTAAGTAAATAATGGCAAACTGAAAAAAGTAGCATTGTTTGTCTGCGGTTGTATTTACCTCATATTGAGGCCTAGTACATTCAGAGGATTATTGTTTTTACACACACACACACACACACACACACACACACACACACACACAAAACATAGATCTAAAAGAGGGGGCACTAGGTTTTGAACATGACTGCAGTTATTGAAATAAACTAAAAAGTGCAATGATGATGATTTATTAATCAGTGTAATTATTAGTCAGTCGAATAGTTTTGTCAGAACAGTCAGTTCTGAATAGTTTAAATAGTTAATTATTTGTCCTCCATATCAGAAGAAAGAAGAATATAGTAAGTAACTTTAGCATGCCTTCAGCACAAAAGAAAAAATAAAACAATTGTTTCATTGTTGCGTTTTTGTGCTTTGTATATTTATTTCTTCACACAGGAGTATGTTTTGGTCAAGAGCTGATATTACCTGAGAGAATAAATAAAGCAGTTGGGGAGAATGTGGTGATTACCCCAATCCGTATTCCTGATCCCCCACATCTGTTCATCAGATGGATGTTTAATACAGACACCATTCTTTTTGGACATCCTGGTGGAATTACAATACATCCACCATACACTAACAGAGTTCATCTGGACACTAGCACTTTAGCTCTGGAGCTCAGGACCCTGACTGATAGTGATACTGGATCATATTATCTGTCTGTAGACACTGTTGATAAACGTTTCTCAAGTGTGACATCACTGCAAGTGTTTGGTGAGTAAACAAAATATTCTTTTTAACCACCACAGGAAGAGTCCTTCAATGTTTTACAGTTCTAATTTTGTAAATACAAGGAAAATCTTTATTGTACAACACAAGTGGTTGTTTTAATACTACAGTACACCAAAAGCGTCTTCTATAATTTCATTATAATGCAATGAAATATTTTTATCAATATGAATATACAACATTGAGATTGAGTTCAGTATGGCTCGCTGCAGTTAGGAAAATTGCCACGCACACACACACGCACACACGCGCACACACACACACACACACACACACACACACACACACACACATTCAAGCATGCTCAAAATAGTGTAATATAGCTGCTAACAGAAAAAAAAGAAAGAAAAAATAATCTATATACAGTATATAAATAATCACATTACACCCGGGTGAACATTCACAATTCAAAAACAATGCTAACCTAGCTATCTAGTCTGGGTGGCTGCATGTTGAATTGACATGTAGTGCACTAAATAGGATGGTAAAACAATTTATTCCCATTATGTAGTGCACTTAAATAGGGAGGATTAAGCAGTTTGAGGCCCTGGGGCGTTTGCTACGTCAGAAATGTTTCTGTAGCTATACTGAGATAGATGACATGAAATTTCGAACCGTGATATTCTCATATTGTTTAAAAAAAATATCTTCAGTTTGATAATTCATTGGTTTTCAGAGTATTCCTTAATCCTAGTACAGTTGTACTTCTAATTACTTTACTCTCATTATTACTTTAAAGGTTTTATGTGATTAGAATTTAAAATATGGGAGCTAATGTTGGTACAATGATTAATTCTATTTATTTATTAATTCTTTTTTTTTTTTTTACGTTTGAATCTTCAGTTCCTACTTCAAATGTTGTCATAGTACCAAGTAACACTGGTCTGGTCGAGTTTAACAGCAGTGTAAGTCTCCTTTGCTCTGCGTCTGGCTCGTCTCTTTCATTTATTTGGCTGAATGGCAGCTCTGAGGTAACAGCAGGGGAGCGAGTTCAGCTAACAAACAGCAACAGCAATCTGACCATCACCAGTGTGATCAGAGGTGACACAGGTTCATACCAATGTGAAGCATCCAACAGTATCATCAATGCAAATAGTTCTCCATTAAGCCTCACTATTTAGTGTGAGTTATCTCATATTATATGACTTGTTGACAGCCTCGAAATTTATCAAACAGACATGTATGATATACCTGGTCTCCATGCGAGCATTATGGCTCTGAGGCTGTCTGACTGCTGCAGATGGCCCAGAAAATGTCACAGTTGTAGCAGCTCCAGTGGGACCTTCCTACAGCTCTGGGTCAACCCTCATATTGACCTGTTCAGCTGATTCCAATCCTGCTGCTGAGTTTCAGTGGGTTGTGAATGGAACAGAGCTTGGTGAGATCGGCCAAGAGCTCAAACTGAGCAACATTCAGATCAATCATAGCGGCAGTTACATCTGCATGGCAATAACAAACAGAGCCTGAGATACTCCACATCTAAAACCATCAGCATCATTGTACTAGGTGGGTTATAATTTTTTAGTTATTGACTTCATGTGCAACAAAAAGCACAATTTAGGGCATAGGACAGGTAATTATTTAGAGGAAATCTCAATATCTACAAAATCTTAAGACTGTTCATTAGCTACACCCTAAAAAATGCTGGGTTAAAAACAACCCAAACAACCCAAACTGGGTTGTTTTTAACCCAGCTGCTGGATAAATTTTGGACCAACTACTCAAAAATGGGTTATTTATTTAACTATTAACGATAGTTTATTTAACGATACTATTACTCAGAAGCACAATTGCCTGAGAGCAGTGCTGGTGATTATCTCACAACATAAGGATGTAGGGGTATGGCCTTGACACTTCAGTCTGCTGGAGATATTCCATGGTGTTCGTTCCAACCTTAGAAACAAAGAAATTAAAGAAAGTAAAAGTTTATGGAAAAATCGAGAGGGTTGGCTAGTATGCATATATGTAAGATGATTAGTGTTTTAAAACACCTCAGCTTTTTATACATGTTAGCAACTTAGCTAAATGCTAGCACTGCTATTAACAGGTGGGGTTCTTTGTTTTTGCTAGCTAGCAGCCATTGTCAGATAAACTAGCATGCTATAACACAGACCAGGCTGAAAGTTTGAGTGTAACACGGTAACAGTAATAAATGTTACATACAGTGAACAAATTAAGTCATAGGTGAGTGAAAGTGTGTATGCAGACCTTATATTTAACGTTTACATTTCCTCTTAAATGCTTGAGGAGGAAGAAAAAAAGACACAAAGCTGACTTTCAGGGGAGGGGCGGTCTTGTCTGTGATGTTAGCTGTCACTAGCTAACCCAACTCCAACCCAGCAAGCTGGGTTAAACAAAAAGTATCCAATTCCCTGTAAATAACTCAGAAGAATTACCCAACAGAGACAACCCAGCGTTTGGGTAGTAAAAACAACCCAGCATTTTTTAGTGTGTACAGTTTTTTGTGGAAATGGTCAAAAAGTAGCTATAGCTGGGATTGTGATTCGAGTTTTATTAGGTCTCGCCGGAATTGCTGCTTTAAGTTTCTCATTTATTAAAGCAAAAGAGATGTAAGTTGACCTATTAATTTCTCATCTAGTTTGTATTTTATATACTGTATGTATTATTTAAAAAACACCATTTTTCTTTACACAAGTTACTGTATATCATATGTATTGTGTCATTGCTCAGAATTTGAAAATATTTATTTTAACACAAAGGTCTGGGGTTATTATAACCAACAAGCACAGTGCTGATTTTTATGGAAATTGACTAAGATTGAAATTAAATAAATGTGTTCATACAAATGTCCTGATCTAATCCATTTAATATCTATCTCACATGAACCCCATCTTGTAAAGGAAATACACTGAAATATGTGTGATTGTATGATCTGACCTACATTTTCTGTTATTCAGAAAAAGAACTAACTCCAGAGGGAATCCGCAGAATGGAGGTATGTGTGATGATCAAATTAAAAAAGAGACATGAAGCAAAATATACTAATGTCAATTATGATATTGTCTACTTGCTAATCATCATCATAAAAAGTGTGATGAGACAATGTAATGACACTTCTGGGATTCTTTTATAGAAGTAAAAATAAGAAATTATGTAAGCAGTCTGATAAAATTATATGATAAAATAATAAAATTAAGGAAATAAAAAAAAATACAAATAAATATCGTTACAAAATAGCAAATTAAGGAAACAAGAAACACACATATCCTAATCTCACTTTCTTTTCACAACATATAGCTTTTTGCAACAAATACCTATGGTAGGTAACGCTTGTATGTTTGAACAGTGTAAACTATTTCCAGTGTAAGTTATACTGTATATTCAGTTGCCCTCCAAATGGCTCAGCAGTTAGAAAATAACATTAGAACATGTGTACAAGAGGTCTCACTTTACCGTAAACTGCACAGCAGACCAAATGTAAAAAACCTATATTTTTTAGCTTCTACAGTAGCTTAGTTGGTAATTACTGTATATCTGCTAACATTGCAACATTTAAATAAAACAGCTAAACTAACCGCAACATGTTTCCTCAGGTTAGAAGTCAAGTTTTTAAATGCTAAAATGAGAAGTCACCAGGGATGTTCATCCTCTTCTGTTGTAGGATTAGAAACAGATGCCGCTGCCATTTTGATGTTTTCAGTCGCTGTGTACCACAGACGTTTTTTTTCCCACCTATGCAGCCAGGTTCTATGTGGTCATGTGACTACATGTGGTTATTAGTATTGCGGCAAATAGAGTCATGTGATTATTGTTGCTACGTCTGATTGGTGAAACAATCATGTGGTAGATCCATGGCTAAATTTTTCTTGCAAAAATAAAGAATATCTTTTATGTATAGAATAAATGTTTAGAAAAGTAACCCGAGTCGAGTGAAACCAAATATAGTGGAGTAGGAGTAGAGTTTCTTCTTCGCAAATCTACTAAAGTAAAAGTAAAAAGTTTATTGCAGTAAAACTACTCATATAAATATTTTTTTTGCAAAAAGTTACTTAAGTAAATGTAACAGAGTAAATGTAACTCCTTACTACCCACCTCTTACATGTCCCAGTGTTGTTACCACTTTATCACCACCAATCAGCTTGCTCGGTCAGAGTTATATAAATAAGCAATATCACATGAGAGGGTATGCTATTGTAATGAATATCACAAGGCTCTGGTGCATAGTTGTGCCATTGTCACGAGGGGACAGTTGACAGTTAGTGACCAACATTTAGGGTACAAACCCGATTCCAAAAAAGTTGGGACACTGTACATATTGTGAATAAAAACAGAATGCAACGAAGTGGAAGTTTCAAATTTCAATATTTTATTCAGAATAGAATATAGATAACATATCAAATGTTGAAAGTGAGACATTTTGAAATGTCATGCCAAATATTGGCTCATTTTGGATTTCATGAGAGCTACACATTCCAAACAAGTTGGGGCAGGTAGCAATAAGAGGCCGGAAAAGTTAAATGTACATATAAGAATCAGCTGGAGGAGCAATTTGCAACTTATTAGGTCAATTGGCGACATGATTGGGTATTAAAAAAAAAGTTTTAAAAAAGAGCCTCTCAGAGTGGTAGTGTCTCTCAAGATGGGCAGAGGATCACCAATTCCCCCAATGCTTTGGCAAAAAATATTGGCGCAATATCAGAAAGGAGTTTCTCAAAAAAATTGCAAAGACTTTGAAGTTATCTTCATCCACAGTGCATAATATCATCCAAAGATTCAGAGAATCTGGAACAATCTCTGTGCACAAGTGTCAAGGCTGGAAGACCATACTGGATGCCCGTGATCTTTGGGCCCTTAGACGGCTCTGCATCACATACAGTTATGCTACTGTAATGGAAATCACAACATGGGCTCAGGAATACTTCCAGAAAACATTGTCGGTGAACACAATCCACCATGCCATTCGCCGTTGCCTGCTAAAAGTTTATAGGTCAAAAAAGAAGCCATATCTAAAAATTATCCAGAAGTGCAGGCATTTTCTCTGGACCAAGGCTAATTTAAAATGAACAGTGTCAAACTGTGAAAAATTTTCTTTTTTGGGAAACTGGGATGCCATGTCATCCGGACTAAAGAGGACAAGGACAACCCAAGTTGTTATCAGCACTCAGTTCAAAAGCCTGCATCTCTGATGGTAAGGGGTTGCATGAGTGCGTGTGGTATGGACAGCTTACACATCTGAAAAGGTACCATCAATGCTGAAAGGTATATCCAAATTCTAGAACAACATATGCTCCCATCCAGATGTCATCTTTTTCAGGAAGACCTTGCATTTTCCAACATGACAATGCCAGACCACATACTGCATCAATTACAACATCATGGCTGCATAGGAGAAGGATCCGGGTGCTGAAATGGCCAGACTGAAGAAGAAGATGCGACAAAGAAGACCTAAGACTGTTGAACAACTATAAGCCTGTATTAGACAAGAATGGGACAACATTCCTATTCCCAAAGTTGAGCAACTTGTTTCCTCAATTCCCAGACATTTGCAGACTGTTATAAAAAGAAAAGGGGATTCCACACAGTGATAAACATGGCCTTGTCCCAACTTTTTTGAGATGTGTTCATGCCATGAAATTTAAAATCAACTTATTTTTGCCTTAAAATGATACATTTTCTCAGTTTAAACATTTGATATGTTGTATTCTGAATAAAATATTGAAATGTGAAACTTCCACATCATTGCATTCTGTTTTTATTCACAATTTGTATAGTGTCCCAACTTTTTTGGAATCGGGTTTGTAATTAACAGTGGTGAAACTAGTTATAAATTCTTACTAGTCATGTGTAGCCAAATAAGGTAAGGAGAACAACTTGTGGACGTGGTGCACATTCCTGTGAAACTTATGAAATTACTTTCCACTTATTCTGCCTTTGAATATCAGCTAACTTTGGATTCCAGGGTTGAATTCTACATACTGTAGCATAAACTGGAATGCTAGAGAACTAGCATGTAAGACTTGTTCCATACACAAAGTATTGTTTTTGATCAGGGGTTAGAAAGTGAGTTGGTATACAGGCTTTTATTAAAAAACTAGTTAGATTTGTAGCTTGTGTTAGCCTTGAACAAAATAACATGGACAAGCCAATTTGGAACGATTAAGAAGCAATTATTAAGCTAACATTTTAAAGAATAGTTTTTCATTTTCTTTTTTAAGATGAAATAATGTTATCAGGTGTGTTTTCTGGATCAAAGTGCTTACGTGAGTGGTTATTGCACACAGTTGTTCTCCCATCTTTCCAGTACTGTAGACTGACCTACTTTCATATTATCGTACCGTTATCGTATTTAAGGACAGTTAGAACACATGTGACATTCATGGAATGCCTCTCATCTAGCCAAATTACTCTGACAGAACTAACTGTTCTACCCACTTTAATAATTTGAACTTCCTCTGACCAGGAAAGCTCGAATGAGGGCATGTGGAATAATGAAGAAGCAGCAAATTTACCTAACTATTCCCAGAAAGCCATGTTTATTCTACACTATTGCTACATATATATTTAAATCTACCCCCACAGCATGCAGAAGCCATAATTAGTCTACCTATAGATTATAGTCAGCCGAACATAAGTATCACAAGGATAATGCTTCATCATTTTAAATAAAGTTTAATGAATGTCCTGAATGTATTTATTACTAGCCAATGTATGAACACTATGTAAATGTGACTGAGGTGACAATTAGTAGAACTGATACTCAGATGGGTCAGACCACTCTGATGATGTAAACAGTCTATTTAGTTAATTTTTTTTTATTATCTATTATTAGTTTAATCCCAGCCCCAATATACTAATAATTTGTCATTTTAACACAGCTTATTTATTTTATTTATCTTTTTCTGATTATCTAGGAACCAATATATGAAAATATAGAAACCCCTGAGGAAATACAAGAACCCACTGAGGACAACATGTAGTTTTATGTGCATTGTAAATGTTGATTGGAGCTGTTTAGTGATTTTGAGAGCCGCCTTTATAAAGAACTACTTAACATAACAAATCAGAAAAACCCAGGCCATATGTACAGCTGCAATAATTATGTGGATATGTTATAGGGATTCAAGTTTTCCAGAGGACCATGAGGACACCTACTCTGAGTAGTGGAAGTGAATGTTTAGTTACTACCCTTTTCCAAGTGTAAAGGATGTGGATATGATCAATTAGAATTAATGTGTTTCCCTGTTATTTACAGATATAAAAATGTATCACTAATGTAGTGACTTGTTCAGATGACAAAATGTAATTATCATTATCATTTAAAATGATAGATTTTTTATTATAGTCCTGTGAGCTGTCCTATTCTGTAGAGTGTTCACACAGTATGTGATAAGAATTATGAAATAATATTTTATGACAGGCCATCACTCTGCCTTCTGATGAATATAGTAAATATATTTATAAATAATGTCATTGCTTTATGTTGTTCTCCATCTTTATGCTTTAATTGCATCATTTAAAGCAGAATAATAAAGCACTTGGTAACAAGTAACACTATTTAAATATTTGTTAAATGCCAATATGTTTTATTTTTTAAGCCATGTGTGTGCAATATTCTTGTTTTAAATAAATTACATGCATCTTTCACTACAGCTAAACATGTATCAATTCAAAGTTTACTAATGGAATAAAACATATTGTAATATATTTCTGTTACAATTCAGTAAAATTATATTACAATTATTACTATTTCTCTTGTGGAAATAGCCACTGGAAAGACTGATAGGGCTTTTGACATTAAAATCCACTAAAACACCAAACACATAGTCACTAATAAAAGGCAACAATGTATGTGCAAATTATTCTCAGCAATCCAACAATTACTCTTTTACTCCTTATGTTTAATGATTATACCATTTACCAATACCAATGTACCTTTTTTGGTAAATTTGTTTTCAAATATTATGTCACATCAACGTCAGCTAATGATCCAATACACATTGCTCTAAGAAAATATGACATTTCTTAAACACTAGTTTGTGGACATGCTGTCTTTTAAAATTTACAAACATTTACAGTAGCAAGAAAAAGTATGTGAACCTTTTGGAATTGTATGGTTTTCTGCATTAATTTGTCATGACATGTGATCTGATCTTCATGTAAATAACAAAAGTTAAATAATTAATAAGTGCAAATAGTTATGATCTACTTTTGTAAGTCATACGTTTGCACAATATGTCCTTAATTTCATAAATAATGATAAGGTTTTACATTTAAGTATAATTTAATATTTAAATATGTTTGTGTTTTTG
Organism: Clarias magur; assembly: GCA_013621035.1. NCBI lineage: Eukaryota > Metazoa > Chordata > Actinopteri > Siluriformes > Clariidae > Clarias > Clarias magur. The sequence goes on from QNUK01000056.1 coordinate 19,047, forward strand.
TAAATAAATTTTCTAAATTTTAATTCAAATTAAAGTCAATTAATAATGCAAATAAACATTGCTTTTAAAAAGAGAAACTTAGGTTTCAGACTGTGAGTTTGTAGAGATTGTTTTAGAGATTGTCTTCTTCCTCATTTTTATTATTATTGTTATTATTATTAGTATTATTATTATTGCAACTACTATTATACTCCTGATAATACAGTACTATTTATTATTATTTCTGACTTTAGGTAAAAAAAGAATTACTTAAAAAATATAACTGCACCCATTTACAGTGGAAAGAAAAGTATGTGAACCTTTTGGAATTTCAAGGTCTCTTCAAAGCATTTCAAATCAGTCAGTTCATAGCAGGTCTATTGGGATAAGGTCTGGGCTCTGACTTGGCCACTCAAAAAGGCAGATTTGTTTTTGCTGAAGCCATTCTGTTGTGGATTTGGTGCAGTGTTTTGGGTCATTGTCCTGTTCATCTTTTTCTCTATGACTGCAGGCTGATTCAGCAAAGCAGGCCCAAATCATGATTCTTCCATATTTCTTCCACCATAGTTGAAATGAGGTTTTCATGATGATATGCAGTGACCTTTTTACTCAAGATCTAGTGCTGTGTTCTTTATATTATTTTTAATAGTTAAATCTTAAATAGTGCTCTTTTGCAAACATCAGGTGTGCAGCAATATTCTTTTTCTGAATGTGTTTATTTATTTACCAATGTCATAAGCTCTATTACTGTATAATATGTAGACCACTGAAAGACATTTTTCGTAAATAAATACCCATCTAAATGCTGAAGTGCACTTATACCAACCAACAGAATACGTGGAGAAGTACAGAATGTTTAAAAAAAGTAACTGGCTGACCTAAATAAAAAGATGTTCAAATAATTTATTATAGTCAATATAATGAGCAATTTTGATAATCAATTCAAATTAGTATTATGACATCCAGCAAGTGAATTATTTCCTCTTACCCAAAATGCTAAAACTATCTCATCACCAGTGTTGGTGGACGTTACTTTTTAAAGTAACTAATTACATTACAAAATTACTGTCTTCAAAAAGTAATCCGTTACATTACTGCGTTACTTTCTCATAGAAGTAAATAGTTAGAGTACTTTTCCATTGCAGAAAATGAAAACTCCTTTGTGCTTCCTCATGCATGTTGTTTCAGTCAAGACCTTTATAATTATTCTACCATCATTACTCAGTGAAGTTTGGCCTATAATATGTTAACTACTAATACCCCTGTGTCACCTACGTGGTTTCGCATGGTGGGCGTAAGTACGGTTCATAATGATTCACCGCGAGTTTTGGTGCTGTGATTAGTCTACCATCCTTCCGGGCGTCGGTCCTCGGATAGTCAAACTACATAGGTGAGATAGGGGTATAACAGCAGGAATAACAGAGGGGGGGCGGGTTATCGGGGCCAGGGCTTGTAGGACGACTTCCTCTCTCTCTCTCTCACACACACACACACTAATGGATTGGGAATGACTGCTGTCTGTCTCACGGATTACATAAATTTTCTGAATAATGGATGGCATTTTTGAAAAAGTAACTGAGTACTTTAAATGGTGGACCTAACACGTTAGATTACTCGTTACATAAAAAAAGTAACTAACGCGTTACTTTGTAATACATTACACCCAACACTGCTCATCACTATCACTATTATTGTCTCAAACTATCAGTAGTCCAAAAGTCTGGGGACACTTTGAAACATTGGGATTTTTAAAATTATTTTATTTTGTTTTGCACATAATAAATATATGTTATATATATGCCACTGTTTTTTTTCCCATGAAGACGGTAACTAGTACAATACAAATAACTGGTGAAATAGTTACACAGGTGAGATGTGCTTTTTTTATCTGTCTATCTACAGTACAAGGAAAAACAACCCTTTGAGGTGTTTTTACTTGCTGGAAAAGATTCCCCTTTGTTGATACAGTGGAACCTTGGATTGCGAGTAATGTGGTTTATGAGTGTTCCGCAAGACGAGCAAAGATTTTTAATAAATTTTGATTTAAAAAACGAGCAAATGTTGGTTTACGAGTGCCGAGTATCATGTATCATGCATAGGCCTCTTATTTTGACACCGAGCGTCACGTGATCACAACCGAGCCAACGATTTTTCTCTCTCTTGCGCTGTGGAATTGTGGGTAATCGTCTCCCCTGCTCGGTCTTAGTGCTCGTCAGTGGCGGATTTAGCAATTTTGGGGCTCAAGGCGAACATGGATATGGGGCCCTCTGCATTCAGTGTGTTTTTAAAAAGCCTACCTTAAACTTCTCTTCACGTGATCACAACCGAGCCAACGATTTTTCTCTCTCTTGCGCTGTGGAATTGTGGGTAATCGTCTCCCCTGCTCGGTCTTAGTGCTCGTCAGTGGCGGATTTAGCAATTTTGGGGCTCAAGGCGAACATGGATATGGGGCCCTCTGCATTCAGTGCGTTTTTAAAAAGCCTACCTTAAACTTCTCTTCACTCGTCATCCCATAGCAATCTTATTCAAATACAGTATCTAGAACAGCCCTGTAGAAAAAACAACAACAAAACATATTAACAGGTTAATTAATGCATTTACTTCTTAGCATAAATCTTTTCATAAACAATGATTTTTACAATTAGATTGTAACTCATTGTCAGTTCACATATCTGATATTGCACATCAGTTACCTTTGTATTTCAGCAGGATAATGATTGATGATTGGCCTCCGTCTTCTATGTTGTTTCCCTAAAGTAAGAAAAGCCATGATAGGTCAATGGAGTAAGACAAATGATACCAAAAAATACTTATTAAAATTATTACCTCTTATCTTTATCCCTGCCTTCCCCTCTTTGTCTTGTTCTTACTCTTCTTCACTCGGTTTGCCTGTCTGTTTTCTTCTTCTTCTGTTCTCTGAATGCTTTTATTTACTTCTTCTGTTCTTTTAGACTGCTTTCTTTCTCTCCTTCCAATCTTTTTTAATGCATTTCATATATTTTTTTCTCTGTCATCCCAGTATTTACTTTTCTCTTCTTTTTTTGTATGTTTTTCCTTTTTTCTTATTTTTACACCTCTCTCCTTCTCCCTTATTGATTTAATTTTTATTTGGATGTCTCTCTCTCTCTCTCTCTCTCTCTCTTTCTTCTTTTGTCCTTCTGTCCCTTGTTGTCTTTGACCTTTCTCATCCTCAAATGTTATTTTCATGTCTTTTCTTTACTTCTCCTCTTCTGGCACTGTATTTCTCTAGCTTTTATTCTTTCTCCCTGTTTTTTGGACATTATTCACGTTTTTAAAATAGCTTACACTTTTGCCATCAAATGAGCTTTAGTGGATGGGAAAAAATTATTAATCTTGGGGTGTTTGATCAAGAATAATATGAAAATAATGATAATTAACATAAAATAAATTTTTTGGTAATTAGTCTGGGCGGCACGGTGGTGTAGTGGTTAGCACTGTCTCCTTGCACCGCCAGGGTCCGAGTTCGATCCCCGGCCAGGCATGATTCCCGTCTCCGTGTGCATGGAGTTTGCATGTTCTCCCCGTGCTTGGTGGATTTCCTCTGGGTTTCCTCTCCAAAGACATGTAGGTTAGGCTAATTGGCGTTCCCAAATTGCCCGTAGTGTGTGAATGAGTGAGTGTATGTGTGTGTGTCTGTGCCCTGCAATGGATTGGCACCCTGTCCAGGGTGTACCCTGCCATGTGCCCTAAGTCTCCTGGGATAGGCTCCAGGCCCCCGTGGCCCTGAGGATTAAGCGGTATAGATGATGAGTGAGTGAGAGTGAGTGGTAATTAGTCTTATTTTGTGATGGCTGGGTTCAATAGTGTTGGTCAAGATCCTAAAATCTGACCTTGCGAGCTTTGGCTTCAGCAAACTTTTCTATTATTGACTCCATATCCACTGATTTTCTTATTTCGTGTTCAGTGGAGTGAACAGCAAGTGCAGACAGCCTCTCTTGGGACATTGTTGACCTGAGGTATATCTTAATAAGTTTCAGGGATGAGAAACTTCTCTCACCTGAAGCAACTGTGACAGGGAGAGCGCGTAACAGTCTGAGAGCTATACTCAAATTTGAATAGATGTCCAGAATATTTTCCTTATATATGTGATCAAGCATCTCAGATGGCGTTGAGATGTTTGTGGGAAAGGATTTGATGATCTCCAGCTTCAGGTCACCAGCATCAACATAATGCATTGTTTTCTCTAGTCTGGAGCAGCATTCATTTAGCCTCCCACTCTGCACTGTGCTTCTCATGATATCAGTGGAGTAGAGAAAGCCATACAACTCATGGAAGCTCTCTAAATGTGAAAATCTCTCTCTTACTGTCATAAGTGCTGCACCTACTAACTGAAGGAAAACGTTAGTTTTAAACTGTTCTTCACCAGTTAAGTGAGTTTGATCTTCTCCATCATAGTCAAACTGTCTTCTTTTTTGTCTATGACGCACCTGTGGCCAGTTCATATTTGTTTCAGTCTTCTCTGCTATCTCTCTGGTATCTGATATAGCAGAGGTAAATCCATGGTCCCTAAATTCCTGAAGAAATTCTGTCACTGCCATAATCTCTCTCCTAACAGTTTCAACTGAAATTTTGGGGCTCTGTAGGATCTTGCTGACTTTATTTATCTGGAACAATACATTGTACCATATAATGGTACTTACCATAAATGACCACCTCTGCATCTCCCGGAGGAGGCTTCCAGCTGTTGAAAGAACTTCTGCATCCCTTTTCTCTGTAGCGTACTTCATCAGAGCAGTCAATGCCTTCAATATTTCAGGCAACTGGTAGCGAACAGCTTTAACAGCTTCAACCCGACACTCCCATCTGGTTGTTGACAGTGCCTTCACTGAGAGGTCCTTGACATGTTCTCTGAGAATGGGCCACCGTTGAACTGAGGAGCTAAACAGAGTGTAAAGTTGCTGTAACAGACCAAAAAAGCTCATAGATGACACAGATGACTTGGCTGCATAACCAACAACAAGGTTCAGTGTATGACACACAATGCTTTGTTGTTTAGTTCCAGCACTCTCGTTTGGACCCCTTGCTTTTTTCCCTGCATATTACTCCTATTATCATATGACTGGCCCCAACAGTTGGAAAGGTCCAAACCAAGTGTTTAAGTGCCCTAAAAATGACTCACATAAGCCTTTACCAGTTGTGTCATGTGCCTGAAGGAATCCAACAAAATATTCATGAATCGAAATACCTTTTGAGGCCTCACAATTTCACTATCCTTAAAACAACAGACAGCTGCTCATTGTGACTAAGGTCTGGGGTGCAGTCCATAATTACCACATAGTATTTGGCTTTCTTTATTCTTTGTACAATTGCATCAGTTGTACCCTTTGCTGTAAGAGAGATGAGTTCATTTTGAATACCCTTGCTAAAATAAGTGTCACTGATCCCCTTAGCCTGAATTTTTCTCAAATGCTCTCGCATAACAGGATCGAACTGAGCCATCAATTCCACTTGACCAAGAAAATTCCCATTGCCAGCCTCAAATAACTTCTCTGAGTGTCCACGAAATGCAATATTACGTTCTGCAAGATGGTACACAATTGCAAGTATTCTTTGTAGAATCTCTTTCCAGCGGTTTACCTCTAGAGCAATGCTGTCTTGATTCAGCTGATCTATAGCTGTGCTTGTTTTTAGTCTGTGTGATAGTGTGCCAGCTCTCCATGTTTGTGATATGTTCAGGAGACCGCTCATGATGTTTCAGGTGGGCTGCAATATTTTTCCAAGCATTATATCCTTCCCCACTAAGAGCATTTTTTGTCTGTCTCCAAACAGGCAGCAGCAAAAGCACACAACACAGCCTTTTTTTTCACTGTACAATAGCCAGGATCTGGTTATCTTTTCTCCATTCTTCAATTGTATGTAGTAGTTACTATTAAGTAAATCTGCGTCCCTCTTTATTCTTAGGAAATATTCTGTTTTTTACCGGAACCAGTCCTTTCAGCACCAATGAGCAGCGCTCCTTGTCTGTAAGCTCCTTGGGCCACAGTGCTGGGCCATCTTCAAGTATACCATATTTATTAGGAGGGGTGGAGGAACCAGCCTGGTGTGACCTGCTATACTGTATCAAACCGGTTTCACTGATGAGGGAATTGGCAGAATTGAGGAGTTTAAAAAGAATGAACAAGACCGAGCAGATTGCTGCCTAAAATGTATTTCACCAGCAAACCATAAACATAAATAGAAACAAATAAAATGTTTAATGATATCAATTAAATCAGACTTCATAGTTGGATTTGATACTTTGAGTGTAATTCATACATTTACTGAATATATTCACATTTTGTAAAATAACGAAACCAGTTTCCTTCTTGGACCGCACGTCTACTTTCCTTGTTTTAGTGTGTAATATTTAAGTGAAATACATTTTGCGTATATGCTTAAATATTCCTTTTTATTTATGGTCTGGTGTAGTATGTTTGATCTGCATTATTGCAAGAGGCGATGACTTTCTGGGGGAGTATGTCTACACCTTTTGTACATTGAAAGTACGAGCCGCGGGTTCACGCACGCAGACGAACAGCTTTATTTCAGTCATAAATCCACAATCACATTCCAGCTAATATTTCCAGCCGTGGTCAAATAATGGATTAAATAATTATTCAATGCTGGACACAAACAGCAAAAAAGCCAGATGATTATTTTTATAAAAAGCCCGAAGCACTTCATGTTTATATTTGTTCCTTCATGTCTTCTGATGGTGCTCGACACATTTTTATGTTTTAACGAAGACATGTTGACATATTCACGAATCTGGACATTCGCATAATTACCGTACATGTGTGCGCGTCTAGGTGTATGTGCACGCGTCTCATAGGCGTGTGAAGCACAGCACATTTATTTAAATACCTGAATGTTGCTTAAGGGATCTCGCGGCATGTTGCGCGCCAAATTGCGGGATCTCGCGGGGAAAAATGTGCATTCTTAATGGCCAGATCTGTATTTTTTAAGTGGTTGACCACACGATAAGGCTTCACCTGTGACTGCACACAACCAGCACATGGACTGACCTCAGATGCCATGAATGTTACCACTTCTGGTCACAGGGTCTGTGTGAATTGCAAATTAGTTTATGGTAAGCAGCCATAAACACCATGGAAATGCCAGGTATACGATGTTCACTTGTGTCTTGAGTTAAACAAGAACTGCTTTTCGAGAGAGAGGCACAAAGATGTCTGACTGTGTATAGGGTTTAAAAGTGGGCTTTTACAAACCTAACTCCCTTTCTTCATAGTCACTGTTCCCACTGTTTTACCCTGAATGTCTGTTTGCATGGCCATATTTACAGTATGCCAGAAATTTGCCTTCTGTGTATAAGATCATCTGTGTCACTCTTCTCTCAATCCTGGACATTTACTTTGCACTAGGTGAAAGAGGTGACATTTATATGTTTATAAGTAATAAAATACACAAATGTCAGTACATATCAGAACTACTTCAGGGTCCATAAACCTGCAGACCCCTAAATAAAGAGTGAGGGCCAAGCTCACTCATTTACACTCCTGTGTGAAAGTACAGTAACTGTGTGAAAGTGTCCCTGAGAGGTTGGTCTCATGTTTTGGTTTTGTTATTATTTTTTTATTTTGTTACAAATGTGCATATTGTATATACTGTTACATTTTATACAATGTTAATATTGTTTGTGTTGGTTAATAAAGCTGATTTTATACTGATTCTGTTTTATATTTTACATATTGGATGACAATCTTCCATGTATTCTGGCTTTTATACCATACCAACATTAGATGGGGCGGTGAACAGCATAGTATCATGGCACTATAATGCAAAATATATGCTGGTATGCTGTGAACCAGCATCAGTAAAGTGACCAGCATACCAGCACCAAAACACAACATATGCTGGTATAATGTTAACCAGCTATCCTGGTCTATGCTGTTTTTTTCAGCAGGGTAGAAATTAACAAATCACTCTCCAAGACTACTCGTTCTTCTGAGTCACGTTAAAGATTCGTTCAAAAAGAACAAATTGTTCATGAACGACCCCTCACTAATGTAACCCTTTTTACCGTAGGCTCGTAAGTGTAAGGGTACTGTATGCCATAATAAAGACAATTCAAACCACCATCTTTTTCCGGTATTAATGAAACTGATAAAAAGGGACATCCCAATGAAAAATAAACTGTCTAGGGTAAACTATGATTCTCACTTTATCCAGGGACTAACTAAAACCCAGGGGCACCTAACGTCTAACAACCTAGGGGAGTAATTTACATAAAGAACCCACCTGTTTAACTTTTAAACTAGATGGGAAAAACAACAGACATTTGTTTAACTCACTGGTCGGTCATGGCCAGGTAATGACTGCTTCGGTTTTCTTTGGGTCAGTAGATACTCCATCCTGAGAGATAACATGTCCCAAATAAGTCACTGATGGTTGACAAAACTGGCATTTGTCTAACGACAGTGCTTCAGTGCTTCATCTCTCAAGTGATCAAGCACCTTTAATAATCGTGTTTCATGTTCTTCGAGCGTGGAACCAAACACGATAATATCATCAAGATAGTCTAAAACCTCAAGGAGATTCATGTCACCAACAGTCTGTTCCATAAGTCACTGAAAGGTAGCCGGAGCTCCGGATACTCCTTGTGGCATTCTCTCGAAGTGATAGAAACCGGCTGGGCAAATGAAAGCAGTTTTCTCCTTGTCAGCTTCATTCATAGGAACTGGGTAATACCCACTTCGGAGGTCCAAAACACTAAACCATTTGCTGCCATTCAGACAAGCCAGTGCATCTCAATCCTCGGCACTGTGTATTGGTCAGGAATAGTGCGTTTGTTTAGCGTTCTAAAGTCTACACACATCCTGATCTTCCCATCCCTCTTCCTAACGACAACAATAGGTGAGGCGTAAGGGCTCCTCGATGCTGTAATAATTCCAGCATTCTTCAAATCCCAAAGATGCTGTCTCAATGCCTCCAAATCAGCTGGTGGAAGTCGACGAGATCTCTCTCGAAAAGGTTTGTTCTTAGAGGTGTTGATGGTGTGGCGGACACTTGTGCAACAGCCTACATCAAATTTCCTCTACTAATCTTTCCTTCCACTCACTGGGGACTGGTGAGTCTCCAAAATTGAAAGAATTGGGATTCAGTGCTTCAACTGATTCTGTGCTAAGCTTTTCACCCACAAGAGGAAAAGGAACCAAATCGACCGGGAAAAGGTGAGCAATCGGGGTCCCTCTGGTCAATGTGACTTCTTGGACAGACACATTCATAACCATAACAGAGATTTTCCTGCCTTCCGCAATGGTGGCTGCCTGTAACTCTGGCCTCACTAAAAGCTCCTCAGGGAACCTTGTCCCCTCAACAGGCTCATCAGGTGAATCTACTAGAACAGCTTGAGTGCATGGCTGTCTCTGAAACTTTGGTACACCTATTACCCTAGCCACACCTCCAGGGCGCAAGGTCTCCGTGAACCATACAGCTCCTCTCTCCTGATTGTTACCATCAGAAAAAAGTGCTGAGAAAGTGCTTTCAAAACCTGCTTAAAAACAGGACAAATGTGCTTTGATCTTATGAGGCTCTCTCCTCCCTTCTCTCTACATCTCTTTAGCAGTCGTCTCACTGTTGGTGTGTTTGTGCCAACAAGAATAGAGGTGTCACCTTTCACAACTGGGTCGGGGCAGACCAACACAAGGGCATCAAACGTCTCTGTGACTCCTACATCAGATAACAAAAACTCCAGCTTAAGCAACAAATAGCCATCGTAAGGGTAATCAGCAGGACTGAGACCCCATATTTGCAAAGCACTAATGGGTGTCAACGGCAGATGTGCCAAGTATCGATCGTAAAAGGATCTGTACAGCAAGGTCACTTGAGAACCAGTGTCAAGTATAGCTTTAGCATACATGTCCTCAATCTGCACTGTTACTGCTGAGCTTGCGCCCACTAAGCCTTCGGGTATAGCATTTCCTGCATCTTTCACTGATTTGATGCACTTTGTGGAACGTGTCTTTACCACCGGGACACCAGGCCGTTCCTCTACTGGGCCCCGTGGTAGTTTCCCGACTTCCTTGAAAGTTTAATCAGGCGCTTGTTGACTTTTTTCAAGTTCTCCTCACCTTCACAATCTTGCTTAAAGTGTCCATCCTCCCCACACCTGTAGCAGAACACTCCAGGTCTCACTTCCTCAGAATTAGCCCTCGGGGAGGGTTCAAATCTCCTATGCCTAGTCTTGGCAGAAATCTCAGGCCATGGACCTCTAGTATCATGCTGAGGTGTAGCTGTGACCGCTTTGAGGTTACTCCTTTCAGCTTTCATCAGGCTAATATCCTTTCTCATCTGTTCGACTCCAGGATCGACTTTACTTTCAGGAAGAAGCTGAGCAACCGGGATTATGGTCCTTGACACCACACTGCTCTTTATGTCACTCCTACTTTGGAGCGCATCCTCTTCTTCCCTAATCTCTCTCAATAACTCATTGAATGTAGGAGGGTCTCTCAGCTTGTGTGTCATGCGAATACGAAGGGCAATCATATCTTGAGGTAATGCACCCCTCACAATTTGCTCAATACGTAGCCGATTCAGGTCTAACAGCTCCACCCCTCCCTTCCTAAACACACAGTGTAAAAGTTTATCTAACCTAAGCAAGTAGGCTGACAGTTTTTCTCCTTCACATTGGAATGTGTGTCGAAATCTAACAAGGAGGTCAGCCGCACTTTCAGTAGTCCCGAATGCTGTTTCAAGAGCTTGCATATAGTCACTAGATGGTAGCAGTGGGGTTCTGTGTTCTTAATGACCTTACAATGTCAGCAGCAGGACCTTTTAAGCTTTCAACTATCCTCTGCTTCTTTGCCTTATCACTACATAGCCATTCCTCCAATAAATGCATTGTCTGTTCTGCCCAAGCTTCATACTCCTCTTCCCCACTTGGGTTTTAGAAAAGAAAATAACCGAAGTTTCCGGTAACCCTGTGTATCAGCAGGCACTGCATTACCTTTGTCCACTAGGGAACTAATAGCATTAATCAACGCAGTGTTCGTGTCTAAGGGTGAGGGATCAATTAAACCCTTTATATCAGTAATAGTCTTTCCCTCATGCCTGAGGAATGACATCAATTTAGTTTCAAACTTTTCACCCTCAATGGGAGCAGAGAGCACTTGAACAGGCCAAGGACCAGCAATTCCAGGAAGTTCAAGACGATCTGGCACAGTTTGCGTAGTTAAATCACAAGACGTCTGAATCAACACAAACTGCGTTTTAGAAGCTGTATCTAGGCAGCGGTCAACCATCTTAGCTTTTCCAATTACCTTAACCAAACTCAGAGCTTCAAGCAAAATATCATCAGTGACATTGTAAACATTTCCCAACACTAGTGCATTTTCAGGAGCTAACTGCACTCTTTTACACCAAGCTTCTATTTCAATGACATCCATTGTGTACAGTTTTTTTTTTTTTTTAATAAAAATTACATATATTTAAGCACACTGTGAAAGTGTTATTCTATCAGCAAAACTCAACGAAATTATCTATACTAAACTATACATAAATCTGCTTTCACACAAAAATTTTCAAAATTAAACATAAAACAATCCCGGACGAACCCTCAAAATGTAACCCTTTTTACCGTAGGCTCGTGAGTGTAAGGGTTCTGTATGCCATAATAAAGACAATTCAACCCACCATCTTTTTCTGGTATTAATGAAACTGATAAAAAGGGACATCCCAATGAAAAATAAACTGTCTAGGGTAAACTATGATTCTCATTTTATCCAGGGACTAACTAAAACCCAGGGGCACCTAACTTCTAACAACCTAGGGGAGTCATTTACATAAAGAACCCACCTGTTTAACTTTTAAACTAGATGGGAAAAACAACAGACAACATACATTTATTTAACTCCTGTATTAAGAAGCAAAATAATTTAGCAGAATTGTTTTGAAATAAAAATATGTTCTTACCCAGATCAGCAAACAAAATAAACAAAATAGGGTAAATGACTCAGTCTTTAGACTCAAATAACATTACTACACTTTGTTCCAGAATGTTCTTTAGGCAACTTCCAAAGAGATTTCGTTGGCGCACTTAATGTTGGAGCTCATGAAGAAACTGTAGGGCGTCCATGTTTACATGAATTTAGAACCGCTCTTACCGCTTCACCAGAAAACAAACTTCCAGTCAGTCGGAAAATGTTCGCTGATGTGCAGCAGCTTTACCCTCCTTTTTCCATCAGCGGCGTCCTTGGACACGAAGCACGCGTTTTCCAGAAAGCTCAGTCCGCGTCCGAATTCACTCACTCTGGAGCGTATCGCCTCACGAAAAATTTACAGCGCGTAGTACAAAAATGTTCTTTGCGGTATTAAGAAAAAACCCCACCAGTGCACTCGCGAAACTTGGAAAAAAAATAGCCCGCTGCACTAAAACGTGCACTGCTTTTCTGCACGCCATCTTCTCTCTTCTCTTGACTCCGCCCCCTTTAACTCCTTGCGCACCACTCCAGTAGGGAAACTCACAATGTGCATTAGACAAAGTGCATTTAACAGTTTTCATCTCTTTCATAACCCTTAAAGAAAATAAAATGAGGAGCAATAGAAATGCCGGTCAATACGGGGCGCCGCCCCCCTTAAAGTTAGGCGGAGAAGAATGCTCCTAATAATTAACATAATAATTATTTATTTTAATAATGAAATAAAGTAATTTAGTCACAATATTCCACTGTATTTCTTAATATAATTTATTTGCAATAAAAAAATCGAAACTGTATTGCGTTCATTTGTGTTCATGTACATGGGGCGGCGGACAAACGAGTGTCTATGTAGGCATGTACATTTTTGAAAAGCATGTGACCTGAGGCTGAGCTCTGATTGGATTTTGTCAAATCATCCTTCCGGCACAGCACTGTGCGCCCTGAACCCTCCCACTTTTGTTCTTAGCGAATCAATACTGTTTTTAAATATTTGGGCTCATGTAATTGGACCATTCACAACGAGTCTTTTCCAGCACTTCTTACCCTGCGTTCACATTGAACGCGGCGAGAGCGGCAAAATGGCCGGAAGTCATTCATTTTCAATTGCTTTGCGGCCCCTTTAAATACAAGAAAGGCATTCGGCCTACGTCAGAGCGGCGTAGCGTGGCGACAGGCGTCGGCGGCGAGAGCGAACTTGTGAACGCAGGGTTATGGCAAGCGGAGCTGCTGACTGGATGTGATGTGAGTCATGACTTTATTTCATACTAGTAGTAATGATGCTTAATCACCTGATAAATGGCTATTTACAGGCGAGTATTAAAAGTTTAATTTTAATTTTGTTTGTGCCCCCCGCCAATTTTTTTTGCACCAGCCACCACTGCTGTTGAATTGTTAATTTTTAAATTTAAATACTACTAAATTTATTAACCTGAAATATTTGACTTTAAAAAGCAACATCTTTAAATTTAAGCACTCAGAATGTCACACGGAATTTTCAACAGTCCATTTCAAGCTATGAAATTCAGATAAAAAAAAATTAAAGCTTGGAAATTCAAGTATAAATTCAATACAGGAAAAGCAATCGAGCCAGAACGGAATCCGTTCGTCAGTCACGTGACGCAGGGAACTGACCGTTTTCGATACCGGCTCCCTGTGAGTCTAGATAGAAGACAAACAGACCTGCAGGAGAAAGTGCTTCACCGTGATGGCGGAGGGCAGTGGCTTGGTAAGTGCACTTGCAGTGTGTTGCACTAATTATATATTGTCAGATATTTTTGTCAGTTTACTGTGATAAAGAAATTTAGTCATTTAGTTAAAGTTGGGCTAGTGAGCATGATACCCAGACTTATGTTTGTTACACACACACACACACACACACACACAAGAGAGAGAGTGTGATGGCCATGTATTAGTTCTCTCTGTTCACAGAAAAGGTGACGTCACCAGTTAGTTCAGGTCTGGGTGAAGAGTTGAGTTAATTAAAATCAGCTGCTTTAGTTAACTGATGGAACAAATAAGTGTCAGGACTTATACTTATACTTATACCCCAAAATCTTTAGGTTTAGAATAAAATGACTTGAAACTAAACACTGATTGTTGTATGGCAATTTAGTAGCATAAAATAATGCTTCTTATTTTCTGTATAGTCATTATTGAAATGTTTAAGGTTATGAAAGCAGTGACTTTCACTTTTGTTCACAACTTGATTTAGTTCCTTAATTTTTGTTTTTGCTTTCAAAAACGGCCAGTTCCCTGGGTCACGTGACTGACAAACGGAGTCCGTTCTGGCTTGATTGCTTTTCCTGTATTGAATTTGTACGGTGGCTGAGAAGTGCAAAACAAAATAACAAAACAGAAAACAAAATAACATTCAAAAACAAAATAACAAAACCCAAAACTAAATAACAAATTAAAAAACAAAACCCAAAACAAAATAACAAATTAAAAAACTAAATAACAAAACCTAAAACAAAATAAATTTAAATAACAAAATCGAGAACAATAAACCAAATCAGAAAACACAACGACATATCCAGAAACAAAATACCAAATGAGAAAACACAACGACAATTCATTCAAACCGGAAAAGATAGGTATGGTTTTCGAATTAAATTCTTAGCGCTGATTGGAAGAGACATCTGTCACTAAAAACATACGAGTAGTACTATCAAGTGAAGTCAAGCTTATTTTAAAAGTACATTTAACACAATTTAGTTGACTAAAGTAAAATCCTAAATACTGAAATGAATTCTTAAATGAAAATGCATCTAAATGTCCGTGAGGCTGCAGTACTTCCTGTATATTTTGAGTAACAGATGCCTCGTCCAATCAGCGGTAAGAATCAACCTGAAAAAGGTAGGTGTGGCTTGCGAATGACATTCTTACCACTGATTGGACGAGACATCTGCCACGCAAAATTAGCAGTAAGAATTTAATTTGCAAACCACACAAGCATTTTGATTCTCACCGCTGAAGTACAGCAGTCATTTAGATGTATTTTCATTTAAGGATTATTTTTAGTATTTTAGAATTGTACAGCACTTTGGTCAACTAATTTGTGTTAAATGTGCTTTTAAAAATAAATTTGACTTCACTCGACAGTACTTCCTGTATGTTTTGAGTGACATATGTTAATTTATTTTGCACTTCTCGGCCACCGTAAATTTGTCCTTGAAGTTCCAAGTTTAAATTTTTCTTTCTGAATTTCACAGCTTGAAATGGACTGTTGAAAATTTCGTGATATTCAGAGCACTTAAATTCAAAGATGTTGCTTTTTAAATATTTAAATTTAATAAATTCAGTAGTATTTAAATTTCAAAATTAACAATTCAACTGTGATTAAATTTCAAAACATATTTTTCAAAGGCAGATATAATTCAAATAATTGTTTTTGATGTGAAACCAGTAAAACATTATTTACTTTAAATGTTTTATTCTGTTTATATTTTGAACTCACAGACAATAACATTGTTACATTTATTTCTGTAATGATCGGTCTTTAAATAATATGCTACGTTACCACTGGGCTAGAATGCTTGTTTCATTCTTCACTCCATTTTGACTTCTGCTGCCATAAGGCAGTAAAATGTCCTTTTCTGAATATACAACTCATTTTACTCACTCCTAATTAGGGCCCAAGCACTATAAGGTGCGCAGGACCCTCTTGTTTTCCTAAGGATTTTTTTTCCCCACCCTTTTGGACTCTTTGGGGGTCTTAACATGATCAAAAACTCAAGAAACTTGGCAGACAGGTTGGAATCTGCTGCCATCAGGATGCCTGAGAGTCTCGTGGCCCGGGGCCCAGGGGCCCCCACATGAGATTTTGCTGCCTAGCTCATACACACTTTCACGTAGACACACGAAACTCGGCACACAACAACTTTCGCACTGCATGTCCTGGGCTAAACTCAACAGGAGGCTGGCTACTTTGGGTCGTTCGCAAAAATGCACCCGATGGATTTTGATATACTTCTCCTAGGGAAATTATACAATCGCTACCAAACCGGGCCGATGTGATCTAAACACATTGAGGATGCAAAATTGCGGAGGGATTTTTGATATCTCAAACAGGTCAGCTGTGATAATGTCTTAAACATAAAATGATTAATAACTTTCTGTGTGGCATTATATTGAGTGACATTATATTCAGTGACACCTTCTGTGACATCACGTTCAGTGACATCACATTCAGGAACATCAAAGTGTGAGGCTTTTCTTCCAGCATCTGTGGCCTATTGTACACACATACAGATGTAGCAACTCAAAACAGCCAGGGTCGGGCAACTGGCGTGTGAATGGCTTATGGCTGGCGGATGGCTGACGTGTGGCTGTCGTGAATCCCCCCTCCTTCTCCTGCCAGAAGGCGTGTCCAGATTTCACAGTAAACACGCCCATTGAAGCCATATTTATTCATTTACCGTCCGCCACCACTAGATGGCGCTTTGTTCTCAAGAAGACGTTAACAGAAGCCAGCAATTTAGCTGCTGAGTAGCAATCACGTGATTTTAACCCTCCTCCCCCTCCGCCGGACTGACGTTAGCAAACTGCAATATGGAGATGAAGATGACAGTTTAATGAACTTCTTATTCAGGGTAAGTGGTGGCTTTTTTATATAAAATTTGGGTGTTAGTTTAGTTCCCAGTTTAATAATTATTTTTAATTGGCCGATTTCAAAATCGCTGTCAGCGCCTGCAACAGTCAGATGTAACTTTAGGTAACTTAATCATCTGTTTACCAAGTCTGGAGTTACACCATACTGTCAGTGTCACAAAACTTACAACGTCACTCTCTCACTCAGAAAGACGCTAAAACTTCGGAAATACTATTAACTTCGGCTGCACTACCCGAGAAACTGATCAATATAGTTTTGTGAGCTCAGTGTATTTTTATAAGAAGAGTGTTTGTGTCCTCTGAAAATTACTGAGAGAATCTGACTGAGTATTCTCTGGATTTAGAGAAATTCAACATTCTTTTGGGGAAGGGTGAGAGTTAATCTGCAGTTGGGATTAGGTGTACCGGAGCTAGCAAGCTAAATTTAGCAAGCAGACAAAGCAAGCTAGCAAGCAGACAAAGCACTCCACTGCGCGTTCGACAGCTCAATTCTGTCTCCCAACATGTTCTCAGCACACGATCGACTCTGCCTGTGCGCTTTCGTCAAAGTTTATTTGTGCAGCCCTGTGGACCAACTTGAGGGTCGCGCAGGATTGTGATTTGAGCAGAGCTGCGCGATCCATTTGGGCTGCGCAAATAAACCAGTTAATTTCTGCCCGATTTGAATTTTAGTCCATGTAGTCTAACGATGAGCTATATGGATAATTAGATAAGTAAATAAAAACACACAAAGGACAAACGAAACTAGTATATACTAATACTTAATTGAATAAAAAATAAATGCTATAATATTTATGATATTTATACAACTAGAAATACAACTTAATTTACAATGCTTCGCTTATATAATATCATTTCATTTGTATATAATTATATATAATCTAATTTTAATTTCTTATAATTTTCTTTTGATTTTGTAAAGCTACTTTGAGACAATGGCCATTTTAAATTCTCTTGTTCTCTTTAACCAGAGCTCTGCAGTGGAGGATTGGCTCAGAGGGGTGACGGCTGGCCTTTTGGAGCTACTGAAGAGGCATGAACGACCTTGAGTCTACACATCACGGGAAACAAAGGAACTGTTTGAAAGTTTTTATAAATTGATACTTTAATAATAATTTTAAAAAAGCAGTTGGTGATACAACTTCTATTCACCTGTTTTTATACAAATTACTGTTTTAACTTTGAAGAATAAAGTTTTTTTTTTTTTACATCATGTTTGTGCGTTTTAATTGTTGGGGTATTGTTATGCCAATTTGTTTTGATATTTTTTACTTGAACCAACTACATCAATTGGCTAAAATATGAGACAACTTTGTTTTAAATAGTCAAAAAGTTGGGCTATAAAATAAACAAATAATAATAATGATTATTATTATTATTATTATGGTCATAGAAACAAACAAACAACCATTGAACACTTAATCATATGTATCTATGCTATTTGTTTTTACTTATGTGAGTCATTTTCTCAATATAAATAAAATGTTTGGGTTTTAAAAACTACATCAACAGAACAAAGACAAACTTAGGAGAAGTGTAGGGGGAGAAACCTCAACAGAGAATGTACTGACTTACATGGTGCTAATTGCTCTGTGTTCCTTGGGGGGGTAACTGCAGTATAGTACTTGAAATCAAAGTGCACGCTTAAATAAGATGTGACGCTTCTCACACACACCACCGCAGCGCACACACTGGGGGAGGGGCGGCAACTATTAACGACATACAGGGGTTGGACAATGAAACTGAAACACTGGCCAGTTTAGTGTTCCATGGCTAAATTTGCCCAGCCTGGTGGCCAATCTTAATTGATTGCACATTCCAGCAGTAAGAGCGGAGCGTGAAGGTTTCATTAGCAGAGTAACAGACAAATTGTTGGTGCGTCTTGCTGGCGAATCTGTGACCAAGACAGCACGTATTTGTGATGCATCAAGAATCTCTGTGTTTTTTTTAGATCTTTTGACTCGCCGGCGCGCAAATGCGTTTGTGTTAAAGCCAACTGATAAATCCAGGAGCACACACACACACACACCTCTCCATTAACAAACATAGCTACAGTGTACAGTACAAACGTAGTGTGTGGGGATTGAAAGATTTCCCACTGAGCCTCCTCATTGTTTTTCACTATCATTCTTAGTACGTTATGAAGTCCGGTTATTAAATTGGTGTGTGTGTGTGTGTGTGTGTATAACCCCCCAGCCTACACGAAGAATACCTCATTTACAAGACAAAAGACGGTCAGAGGTGTGAATGCACGTCTCTGCTTTCCTCTGCAGTGTGTGTGTGTGTTCGTGCTTTAGGTTGTTTGGGGTGCTTTCCTAAATTCAATCTGACTGAATCCGTATAAACGCCAGGTTGGGAAAATCATGTTTGAGAAAACGACACATTCTGTATCTGCAAAGTTAAGCTTGGAAGTGAAACTCTGGGTCACTCTGGTCACTCTGATTCATGCTTATTTCCTCACACATTTCATTCTCATTTATTTCATTGTCTTTTAATTCTGTAAAGCTGCTTTGCGATAGTAACCGCTGTTAAAAGCGATATATAAATAAATCCGATATTACTAAACAAACCCTGGAGCCTGTGCGCGGTGTGTGTGTGTGTGTGTGTATGAGAGAGAGAGAGAGAGATCTCCTCTACGACGTGTGCGTTATGTGATTAATACAGCTGATCAGTTTCTGTAACATGCGGTGTAAGAGCATAGGAGCGTTACAGTATATTAATAAAACTGAGCTATATTATATTTGTTTTTTTATATATATATTTACATGTTCAAACACAACGTGATTTTTAGAGTATATAATTTGTTGTATCATCTGATTACAGCATTGGCTGATTTTGTGATTGAGACCCATGGGTTACATTGAAACATTTTTATTAGTAGTAGTAAGCCAGGCTTTAGTAACCTAGGACAAATCACGATATAAGCCCTCTCTCCCTCGCGTACACAAACAGCACATGAAATCGCGTAAAACCAAATGAAAGTAGGGCAAATAATAAGTGTACTGTAGACATTGGCTGATTTAGTGATGGTTGAGACCCATGGGTTTAATTTACATTACAACTATTATTATTATTATTAGTAGTAGTAGTAGTAGTAGTAATCCACAATATAAGCTCACACACAGCACGTGAAACTGCGTAAAACCAAATTAAACGGGATCGCCTTGCAATACAGCGGCTTTAAGCATTTCACCACATGAGAAGTTGTGGAGTTCGCTGACTGTGAATGTGCGCCTCTTTGTCCACAGGTGTGAAGTTGCATCGTGTTACTATGCGTTGCTATACATTGTAACACACTATGTTCAAGAAGAAAAAAAAACACTCTTAATTACTCATGACCTCTCGTAAGAATGAAATGACTATAGCCCATACTTAGCTGAGTTATTTATTTATGTAAAACATACTGGTGCAGCATTAAAATACATTTCGGCTGACATTATAATGTTTTTATATTATTATTTTGAATGTATATGAGAGTGGCAGTGGCCCGATGTCTTATGCATGAAAGGTCTGAGCATTAAAGCATCGTTAGGGACCGGTACTCTGTACTGTATACTGTATATCTCCAAAATGACACGCTTGATTTAATCATAAAAATGTGTGGACAATGCAAGCGCTGCAGTTAACTGAATCAGTCATTGCACTACCTGGCGGAATTATACAGCATTGCAACCATCTTATTAGAACAACGCAAAGGAGCGTTTATGGGGCGTGGCTTCGTTCACTGCGTCATCGCGGGGGATCACGTTCCATTCACGGACCCTTCATGGAATCCTAACAGATAGTTAAGGGTCCCTTCACGGACCAGCCGGCTGTTTGAAACTGCTTCATCTGTATAGATGGTTCTGCTGGAGGAGTTGCAGCACCTGACGCACATGGGTGACGTGCTCCGGCATGGAGGCACTAAATTAAAATGTCGTCCAATTAGACAAAGGTGTAGAGGTTAAGAGTCTCCCGAAGCAACTCATTAATGAACCTCTGAAAGACGGCTGGCGCATTAGTCAGGCCGAAGGGCATCACCTTGTATTCATAGTGCCCTGACGATGTAATAAACACGGTCTTCCACTCGTCCCCTGCCCTGATGCGGATCAAATTGTAAGCACTGCGTAAATCTAGCTTTGTGAACAATTTTGCCTTTTGCAAGCACTCAAAGGCGGAATTCATCAGGGGGAGGGGATAGCGGTCTTTCAGTGTCATCGCGTTCACCCCCCGATAATCTATGCAGGGGCGGAAAGAATAACCCGGCCCCTGCAGGGGATGTTGACGGACGAATAAATCCAAGGGACAATGCCTCCTGGATGTACTCCTCCATGGCTAATTGCTCAGGAGGGGACAAGGAGTAGAGTATCCCCTTGGTGGATACGAACCTGGAAGCAGGTTGATTGCGCAGTCGAAAGGTCGATGGGGGGGAAGTTTTTGGGCCCCTGACTTGGAAAATACTTCCGTCAGGTCCCAGTAATCCTTGGGAACTGCAGAGAGGTCGACCTGATGGGGTGACTGCGCGTCTAGGGTTCTGATCCCTTTTAAGCAGCTCTGTGCGCAGCGGGTGCCCCAAACCGAGACAGAGCAGGTTAACCAATCAATACGTTCCTGTAACCAAGGAAACCCCAGTACCACCTGGAGCTCAGGCACTCGGGTAATGAGGAAGGTAATCCGCTCTGCATGTTGTCCAATACGCAATATTAGAGGGTCTGTCTCATGTATAATTGGCCCGGATTCAAATAACTGACCATCCAGGGCCGCCACTGAAATGGGCACAGAGAGTGGATGAAATGGCACAGCCTGTCTCCGCACCAGCTCTACGTCTATGAGGTTCCCTGCTGCTCCCGAGTCAACAAATGCTTTTAGATGAGTAGTGGCGGCCTCCTCCCAGGTGATGTCAATGGGGAGGAAAAGCCCTGATCGCTGAGGGTCTGACCTTCGGGTCACTATGAAAGTGAAAGCTCTTTTCACTTTCCCTTTTTCTCTTTGCTCTTTTCACTTTCCCTTTTTCTCTTTGCTCTTTTCACTTTCCCTTTTTCTCTTTGCTCTTTCCCTTTTCTCTTTTCACTTTTCACTTTCCCTTTTCTCTTTTCACTTTCTCTTTTCACTTTCCCTTTTCTCTTTTCTCTTTTCACTCCCTATACCAGAGCCACGCTCTCGTACCTGGTGCTATCTAATGTTCGCCCAGCGTGCGCTGGTTTCTGGGAGCTTAAATATCCTACCGGCCAGGTGTAGCTCGTGTCCCTTGATTGTGAGTGCTGCGGGGTTGCCTAGCAACCGCCTGTCGCATGTGTGGCCATGTTACAATCAGATAAAGGTTCAGTTTTACCTTAAAATGATCAAATTCACTTGTACTACTTCATCGCTGTTATTTCAGCAGTGAAAATATTAACTAATCCCAGTAAAATATTTAGTTTAGCTTTTATAATTGTTTATTTATATTGAGCTTATTATAAGCTTTTTTTTTTTTCAAAATAATTAATCAGACATAAATGCTTATAATCACTTTTATTGAACATTTTGATTTCACTTACTGTACATGCTCCCACTGTATGGCACAGGTTAAATTGAAAAAGTTTCATTACATTCTGTCCAGTGGTCGATTTAAGATGGATGTGCAGTGCCGAGTCAAAACTGGTTTCTAATCTGGCACATAAATGCTCAAAATTTCACTTCTACTCAAGATTTTTATTTCATTTGTGGAGCAACATCTGGAGCATCTGTGGAGCATCTTTAGACAAAGCCCAATTCTGTCCAATCTGTTTTACTGGATTGTAAGACAAAATCTGGACAGACAGACACTTTTTTCTGAAACTGATTTCAGGTCCTCTAATGTATGAAATGTAAATATATAATTAAAAGAGTGAGTGCTGACGAATGTACAGACAAAACCTTTTTATTTTTATAGATTATGTTTTACCATTTGATTTACCAGTAAAACTTTTCATAATTATTTATTTCATTATTTATATTTTCAGATTTTTGTACATTTTGTTTCTAAGTATCACATCAAAATCAGCTAATGATAAAATAAACATTGGTTAAAAAAGAGGACGTTTCCATTTACACTGTACTTTGTGTAAATGATTTCTTCATGATTTACAACCATTTACAGTACATTTCAAGAGGTATTTTGACCAGGTTCTAGCATTAAATGAAAAGGCAGCAACATCTCAGATTTAAGTAATTTTCTAATAATATGCATTAAATAAATTCAGCCAGTGCATTGCAACTTTTGCCAAAGATACCATAAATTCATGCATTTTATTTATTTTATTTATTTATTATTATTATTTTTTCACTCTTTTATGCTCCACTCATTCTGTTGGTAAGTATATTTTTATAAAATAGTGACTGGCTAATCTAAATAAAAAAGAATGTTCACATAATTTCTTTAGGCAACATGATGAGTGATTTTGATCGTCAATCCAAATTAGTATTATGACATCCACAAGTGAGCTATTTTCCCCTCCCAAGATACTAAAACTACAATATCGATCTACATTGGGGTCCAAAAGTCTGGGACCATTTTGAAACTTTTTTTTTTTTTTTTGCTTTTGTTTTGCACATGAGTATACGTGTGTTTTTATCCTCTGTATCCTGCTTTGTCTACTTCAAGTCAATCAAGTCAAGTCAATTTTATTTATATAGCGCTTTTAACAATTGACATTGTCGCAAAGCAGCTTTACACAATAAAAAGAAGTAAGTTTGTATGCAATGTGTATGAATCAAAATGATAAGATTGTCCCTGATGAGCAAGCCGAGGGCGACGGTGGCAAGGAAAAACTCCCTGAGATGGTAATAGTAAGAAACCTTGAGAGGAACCAGACTCAACAGGGAACCCATCCTCATCTGGGTGATAACGGATAGCAGGGATTGATCAGCATAATAATGTGTACTGGAAGTTCAGTGTAACAGGAGATGTGTTACAATTAAAATTAAAAGGAGTCCAGTTTGTTCCTGGAGGCTCAGGTAGACTGTAGGAGATTCCAGTCCTGAGCTATCGAACAACTGAAGTCACAGGTCCCCAGAGCATCAATCGATGATAGGACAGTCTTAATGGAAACCACCCCCAGCCACCATACGAATCCAGGCAGACCACATGGGGCATCCATGCGACGAGATCTCCAACCAGACGCAGGACTCCAGGACGGGTTAGATGGCTCCAGAGGGCAGAGGGGTCTGGATCACAGGCAACTCAGGAGCGAACATGTATAGCTGACAGAGAGACAGAGAGAGGGAAAGGAGAGAGGGAGAGAGAGAGAGCAGAAAAGGAGAGAACAGAAAATAAGGAGAGATGGCAGTTAGGTATGGTCACAGTCAACATGTATAAGGTGAATGTATATTAGTGCAAAGTGCAAGCAGGGACTCCGGCAGGACTAACTATAACAGCATAACTAAAAGGGAGAGCCAGAAGGAAACACAAACATGAGGGGGAACTGAGATGTAAAGCAACCAATCACCTCACCGTCAACAAACCTGAGTGAACAATGAGAGTGGGGAGGACAGCATCTAAACATAGCAGTTCACCAGAATACTCTACGTCCATGAGTCCCCAGATCTGCTCCTTTACCTAAGGCTCATCTATTTACAAACATGCTGCGCTAAATAAATAAGTTTTTAGCCGAGACTTAAACACTGAGACTGTGTCTGAGTCCCGAACATTAACAGGAAGACTATTCCATAACTTTGGGGCTTTGTAAGAAAAAGCTCTGCCCCCTGCTGTAGTTTTAATAATACGTGGTACTGACAGGCAGCCTGCATCCTTTGATCGAAGTAGGCGTGGCGGATCGTAAGACACTAACAGTTCACTCAAATACTGTGGCGCGAGACCATTTAGTGCTTTAAATGTCAAAAGTAGTATCTTAAAATCGATGCGAAATTTCACAGGGAGCCAATGCAGTGAAGATAAGATAGGGGTGATGTGCTCGTATCTTCTGGTTCTAGTGAGGACTCTCGCTGCTGCATTCTGTACTAACTGAAGCTTGTTTATACACCTAGTTGAACAACCAGACAGTAAGGCGTTACAATAGTCCAACCTAGAGGTGATAAAAGCATGAACTAGTTTTTCTGCATCATTTAGTGACAATATGTTTCTTATCTTGGCAATATTTCTAAGGTGAAAGAAAGCTATCCTGGTAATATTATCTACATGAGCTTCAAATGAAAGGCTGGAATCTATAATCACACCAAGGTCTTTTACTGTTGCATTTGATGGAACAGAAAGGCCATCTAAAGTTACAGTGTGATCAGAAAGCTTACTTCTAGCTACTTGTGGTCCTATGACCCGAACTTCTGTCTTATCAGGATTAAGCAGAAGAAAATTAATTAACATCCAATCTCTTATGTCCTGCACACACTGCTCAATTTTAGCAAACTGTTTTTTCTCATCTGGTTTTGCTGAGACATATAATTGTGTGTCATCAGCATAACAATGAAAACTAATACCATGTTTACGAATTATGTTGCCCAGAGGAAGCATGTAAAGGGAAAAAAGCAGTGGGCCTAAAACTGAGCCCTGTGGAACACCAAACTCCACTTGGGAACATGAGGAATGGTCACCATTTAAATCTACAAACTGATAACAGTCAAATTGGATCTGAGCCACAAGAGGGCAGTTCCCTTAATTCCTACTACCTTTTCTAATCTGTGAAGGATAATATTATGATCAATGGTGTCAAAAGCTGCACTGAGGTCCAGTAACACAAGTATAGTGACGCAACCCTGATCAGAGGCCCATAGGAGGTCATTTACTACTTTAACAAGTGCTGTCTCTGTGCTGTGATGAGGCCTAAATCCTGACTGATACAGTTCATTTATGCTATTTCTGTGTACGTTGTGAACATAGCTGCTGTGATACTACCTTTTCCAAAATCTTGGAGATAAAGGGAAGGTTTGATATCTGCCTGTAATTACTGTAGAAAGCAGACAGGGGTCAAGGTCAGGTTTCTTGATTAGCGGTTTAATAATGGCTAATTTAAAGGATGTGGGGACATACCCACTACTGAGTGAACAGTTAATTACTTTCAACAGGGGTTCTATTATTGCTGGTATTATCTGTTTGAGAAAATGTGTCGGTATAGGATCTAATATACAGGTTGACGATTTTGAAGAAGAGATGAGTGAAATTAGTTCCTTCGCTTCAAGGGGAGTAAAGCGTTCTAAGTTCTGATGTGATGTGGTTAGATCATCTGAATTATTTAAATTGTCTAGTTTCAATGCCTGAATTTTTTGCCTAATATTTATGATTTTGTTATTGAAAAAATTCATTAAATCCGCACTACTGCGTGATGTTGTTGTGGAGATTTCTGCAGTGATCTTGTTTTTAGTTAATTTAGCTATGGTATTAAATAAAAATCTCGGGTTGTTTTTGTTATTTTCTATAAGAGTGGAGAGATACGTTGATCTAGCATCACTGAGAGCTTTTTTATAGTTCAGGATGCTCTCCTTCAAAGCTATTTTGAATACTAACAATTTAGTTTGGCGCCATTTACGTTCAAATTTTCGCGCGGTTTGTTTTAAAGCACGTGTGTGGTCATTATACCAAGGAGCGAGTTTCTTATCTCTAATCATTTTCCTTTTAACTGGAGCTACATTATCTAAGCTATAATGAAGTGCTGACTCTAGATATTCATTCGCCTGTTCGAGTTCTGAGAAGTGAGATGGCGATCCAATCAAAGTTGATAACTCTGGAAGATTATTGATAAAGCTTTGTGTGGTATTTGATGTAAATGTACGTTTAAGGCGGAAGCGCGGTGCTGTGCATACATTATTACTATGACACGTTTTAATCGAGACAAGATAGCGATCTGAGATACCTTCAGACTGTGGAATTGTGGTTATATTTCCTATACTTAGTCCAAAGGATAATATTTAAATCTAAAGTGTGACCTGCTTTATGAGTGGGTCCTACTACACACTCAGAGGGTCTTCTGGATTCTCAAAATGAATATTAAAGTCTCCAGTAATTAACGCTTTGTCTACAGAAACAACAAGGTTTAAGAGGAAATCTGCAAATTCACAAAGAAACTCCGAGTACGGCCCAGGGGGTCTGTAAATGATGATTAGCGGGATCGACTGAGCTGACTTTATGTTACTATAGAGAGCTTCAAATGCATTAAATTTAAAGCTGTGTTTTTGTACGATAGACAGCTTATCGTTATAAATAACTGTGACTCCTCCTTCTCCTCCTCTACCAGTTAGCCGAGGCTGGTGTATGTAGCTGTATCCAGGAGGACTAGCTTCATTTAGAGCTACATACTCGTCCTGTTTAATCCAGGTTTCTGTTAAACATAATATATCAAGCTCCTGATCTGTGATAATTTCATTAACAATAACTGCTTTAGATGTGAGAGATCTAATATTTAACAGTCCTAGCTTCAGATCAGAGGTGCTGGCTAGACATTCAGTATGATCTGAGTTTGTGGTATCTATGTTAATTAAATTACTAAAACAGACTTTGAGTCTTTCTAAATTTATGTGTATGTTTAGCTCGGGGAAGAGACACAGTCTCAATCTGATGAACCCTGAGTGATGACTCTATGCAGCTAGTCGACGGTTGGTTTAGCCTGTCTGTCTGCTCCCTGGCCTGGATTGTCACCGATTAACTAGGCCTCTTCTGAGACTATGCGCTATATTACAAGAAATGAGAGCAGCACCTTCCCGAGTGGGATGGACACCGTACCGCCATACCAGGCCAGTTTTGCCCTCAAAGGTCTTCCAGTTGTCTATGAAGCCCATGTTGTTTTCGGAGCACCACCTGGACATCCAGCGGTTCAGCGACCATAACCTGCTGTAAGCTATGTCGCCACGTCTCATTGGGATGGGACTTCATCGGACATCGCCTTCGCTATTTTAAACACCTCTGTAAAGTTTCTCTTACTAACCTCTGACTGACGAAGGCGTATATTGTCAGCTCCAGCATGTACCACTATCTTGGAGAACCTATGCTGACCTAGAGCCCTAAGATTACCTGCTATGTCCGGTGCTCTGGCTCCCGGGATACACCTGACCACTGCCGCTGGCGCCCCTAAAGGCCTAGCTAATTTCACGTGCCTCAGTATGGAGTCTCCTATAACCAGAGCTCTTTCAGGTTTCTCAGCGGGTGCATCACTGAGGAGAGCGAACCTGTTGGACACGTGAAGCGCAGAAGAGGTGTGCTCCGGTGGGCTAGCCTTAGCGTTAGCTTTGGCTGAATGAGTATGCTGCCGAGTCGTCACCCACTCGCCCCGCTGTGAGGGCTCTACTGCCGGAGTCGGGGGATGATTATCTCCGCCTGTGGCACCCAGACTTTCCGCTACGGGAATAATGCTGCTCTCGCGCTCTCTAACCCTCTCTAAAGTCTGGATGCGCTCCTCTAATGCTAATATCTTCTCCGTCAGGGTGCTAACTAACACACACCTATCACAAATAAAATTATCACTAATGACGGAGGAAGAATGTCTAAACATCCTGCACTCCACACACTGAGCGAGCTGAATGGTAGACATAATAATGTACCTTTGTGCCGGAGTTGTGATTTTTTTGCTGATGGATTCGCTTGTTGTTGGTCAGATGATACGCACGTTCTCCCAAAAAGCGCAAATAAAAGGTCTAGTAGTATTAGAGCGTAAAAACTAGTTTGTTATTTAGCAAAACTCTTTCTCTTATTTGCTTTTTGTTGCGGGCTGTGGGGTGGAATTTCCGAGCAACAGCATCGGAAATTGCTTGACGCAGATTGGAGGGCAGTGCGTTTTTCCCCTTGGAACCATCATAGTTCACCGAACCTGCCCAGTTTTGGCAAACGTTGAGCGGAATCAACCTTTTAAACAAAGTAACAGCAAACCGATCTGCCCTTGGTCTGCCATCTGATTCTGCTGAATCCAGATATATTTGTTTCTCGTCCTTGACGGTCACGTGATTTAAAGTCACATCGGGTATGATCACTCCATGTATGAGAGACCGGCGAACAGGATGGTGAGAATGCGAAGCGTTTCTCAGTGTTTCAGGCAATCTCAAACAGAATGATGAAACTTCTGAATGTTCTTGTAAAACGTTGGGCAGAGAAGATACTGAATGTTCCAGAACTGGTGAACTGTGAAAGTCGAGGACTGAACCAGTTGCCAGTTGATGGTTTGCAGCTGATGCAACATTTTCTGTATCAATCTGCAACCTGGTATGGTCAGTCAGGGGTTTTGAGGCGGCTGGTGGAAATCCAAAATCGACATCAACCAACCGTCTGATGGTTTACGTAGAATGGTCTCCATCAGTGTCATGAACATCAACCGGACTGTACCGTTTTCTTTTTTACGAGCCGGGTGTTGCAGACTGCTGTACAGACAGTAAAGATTTAGGATACAAGTACAACAAAATCGGAATGTCAAATAAAGTCAGTAGAAAAATCGGTAACTGAATAACTACTATATATTATTAAAAGGCTTTCTTACCATTTGTTTTTTGCCAGCACATACGGCAACATTCTTCGAAGAATAAAATGACTTTGCCTCCATGTTGGTTGTTACTAGGAACTGCAAATGCCTACAGTGGTTTCATTCACTTTCTTTTATAGCTTAGGAACCTTCCTCCCTCCCACCTCCCCCCAAAAATAGTGTGAATGTCTGCCCCGATCACTAACCATTAAAATGTTGGATTTGAATTAAAATGCCACAAATCTATACCCATGACCAAATTACAACATAAAGACCAGAACACGAGGGTATGTTTATGCAGTAATTTGGTTTACCCCTCTGTATCCAAAAAGCTATCCAAATAGCTTTAAATGGTACTTCATTGTACACTGTAAAAATATGATTGTAAGGCTTTGTAAATTAAATTTTAAAAGTGTATTTTCTAGGTAATCTGCGCATGCGCAAAAAAGAAGCTCACCTGCGAGGATCACCTTCTCAAAAGTGCTTCTGAATTTTCTTCGATAGGTAAGTAATAGTTGAAAATGCATAATATCTTGGAGTGTATTTGGTAATTGTGTAATTGAGCTGTCATCACTTAATTCTGTATATTTTCTGCACATTTGGAAACTCGAGTTGGTGATCTTTAGTCCCCGTCATCCGACCTGAATGCAATACGTTAAGGAAAACTACTTTTTATGATTTCTTAAATAAGAATGTCATGCCCTCACAACTATTCGCCCCAAATCCCGATGCAATGCAGACAGACTGAACCAGTGACTCAGTTGATATATATATATATATATATTGATCAGTAAGTAAATACTACTTAACATGATTTAAAGAGGCCATGTGATATGTAATTATTTACTTTGTTAGTTTTTCTCACCTTCCTTAAGTAAATTTTACTCATTTTCACAAGTGTAAAATTTACTTGAAGAACCTGAGTGCAAAAACTTGCAAAATAAAAATTGAGTAAATTTTACTTCTTATTTTTTTCAGTGTAGTGAAAGTACCATAGCAAGAGTTTACATATATATAAACTCTTGCTATGGTACTTTCACTACGCTGAAGTACTATTTAACTAGAATTACTGACTTTTTTATTTTCAAGTCCCGAGGTGTTATTCACCCCTGATTTTCACAGTTCTTCAGCTTGATTCTCCTCCTGCTTTTGTTGTGCAAACCACCCTTTACCTGTGAGGTCTGGCACAATTGCATTAGATTACTCAGAGTAGCTCAGATCCAAGTCAGGCCAAACCTTGGTGTGGGACTGGTAATGGGTGTGTTTTTTGTGTTTGCACAACAAAAGCAGAAGAACAATGGAGCAGCAGGGGTGCTAGTCGGTGTCAGGTCCAGGGAATTAACTGGGTGAAGACACCCGCCGAATCTCCTGACATGAATCCCATTTGAAATGGTGCGGCATGCTCTGAAAGACTATATTCGAAAAGAAGCAAAACCGACTACAAAATCAGATTTAATTGCTGCCATTAATAATAATAGGTACTTACAGAAGAGGTATGCAATAAATACATAAATAGGTTGTTTAAAGTTCTTCCAGTCATGGTTAAAAATCAGGATGGACACACTGGAATGTAACTAAACACTGCATTTATGACCAAAAAAATTAAAGCTTTGAGATGATATTTGTTGAATGTTGTGTTTATTTGATTAAATTTAAACCATTTTAAGTTCTTTAATAATGAACACAAATATAAAAAAATACATAGAAATACACAAAATCATGTTCGCTTCAGATTTGGAAACAAAATTGTTTTAGGCTAACTTTATTAAAGATTATACACTTTCGTATTCAGAATTGAGGGGTTTAATATGAATTAACAAGACCGAGCTGACGGTTTCGCCAGCAAAACATAGAATAAATAGAAATAAAATGTTTAATGGGTCCAATTAAATCAGACTTCATAGTTGGAGTTGATACTTTCAGTGTAATTCACAAATTTACTGAATATATTCAGATTTTGTAAAATAACGACAACCGTTTCCTTCCGAGACTTCGATGAGCTCTGCACGTATTCTTTCCTTGTTTTAATCTGTAATATTTAAGTGAAATATATTTAGCGTATATGTCTAAATATTCCTTTTTGTTTATGGACATGTGTATTACGAAGTGAAGAACTGTTGTCCAGTTGCTCTCTGCACGGTGTATCTGCACGGAGAGTTTGTGTGTACTTGTGCGTGTCTGATAGTGTTAACTAACTACCTGATTCGTGAATATGTCAACATATCTTCGTTAAAACGTAAAAATATGTCGACATTGAGCACTATCAAAGACATGAATGAACAAAAAAATCCCTTTTTTGTAAATGTTCTTATATGCACTTAAAGTGCTTCTGGCTTTTTATAATAATAATCATGTTTTTTTTTTTGCTGTTTGTGTCCAGCATTGAATAATTATTTCATCCATTATTATAATAATAGATGGAATGTAATTGTTAATTTATGACTGAAATAAAGCTGTTCGCCATGCGTTAACCCCAATTTGTAAATAAACTTTCACTTCACAAAAAGACAGCGTTTTGATCAAAAGGCTGATAAACGCGTGCGAAATAGAAATCCCAGAAAGTCATCGCGTCTCGCAATAATGCAGATAAAACATAATACACATGACCATAAATAAAAAGGTATATTTAAGCATATACACAAAATACATTTCACTTATTATTTCACAATATTACAGATTAACACAAGGAAAGAAGACGTGCTGGCGAAATAGATTTTAGGCAGAGACGTCTGCTCGGTTTTGTTTATTCTTTTTAAACCCCTCAATTCTGCCAATCTCCCATCAGTGAAACCGGTTTGATACTTTCACACCTATCATGAATGAAAGGTGAGAAGAGGCATTATAGTAACTGGGAGTTCTGTGGGTGTTCACCTCGGAGCGCGATGTCACGTTCTATTCAGTGAATAGACTAAAACAAAAACAAAATCATGTTTGCTTCAGCATTGGAAACAAAATTGTTTTAGGCTAACTTTATTAAACATTATACACTTTCATATTCTTTGTTGTACTTCATCTTTTTGCACCCATGCACTGATCACAAACCATTAAAATGTTGGATTTGAATTAAAATGCCACACACATATTCGTGTTTAATTAAATTCTTAAATCCTCGTGTTCCAGTGTTTATGCAGTAATTTGGTCATGTTCACCCATGGGCTGACACTATGATGATTTCATTATTTATTATTATGCTTACTTATTCGGAGAGATTCTATTTGACGCAGATTGACCTGTATATCAACTGAGATAACTAGCGAATGCTATTAAATGCCGCATTCTCCTCATTCCTGGAAGATGTTCAACCCAATTCCTGGAAGATGTTCCCATTATAATCCAACTTTTCTTATAAATTTCTTATAATTTTAGTTTTTATATCTTATTTTATTACGTCATATACCTCGTCATTTGACTCCGCCTTATGCTCATATTATTTCCCATTATGTTTTAATTCCCTTATTAATTGTTTTCCATTATCTTTCCATTTTCCTTTCTTCAATTTTTAAAAATAGTGGGGCGTTACCTATTTTTGCTATACCTCTCTTGGTTTTCCGGTTTGTTCTTCATTTCTCAAGAGACCAACCATGTGTAAGCATCTCCCTCGTATTGCTTCTTTCCTTTTTTTTTTTGTCTCATTTTCCCTCTTTTGGTGTCTGACACATTCTTACCTTTAATTTTTTACAGCTAATCGCACCTGCTCTAACACTGACTACATCCCTCTGGATGACTCCGACAGTCAGGGCAGTCCGGATTATGCTCCTTCTGAGGACTACAACCCTACTGAGCCTGCTATGAACCGGGCCTTGGTGAGTCCTCTGGATCCTTGATGCAATATCTACGGGAGAAATCCCTCACTTATTTTAAGAAGGGTGACTCCAAGCCTGGTCCTTCTAAAAGACTGCGTTTGGAGGCAGATAGTCCAATAGTAGTAGATAGTCTCAATCTTTTAGACCCGTAAGGCCGGAGTCCAGCACTCCAGCGCCATCCATCCAAAGGCTTAATTGTTATGTATCCATTGGCACTCAGACCGATTTTAAGGTGTCTGTTGGTACCCAAACGGATTTTCCTCCCGTGTCTATGCCATTTTTGAATCGTGGTAATTCTACTTTTATTCCTCTGACTGATCTTCCTATTGGTGTTGTGCTGGCTCATAGAAGGTTTGATGTGTAATTCTTCTCTTTTACTTTTAATGTTACAGGCCCCTCATGTTATTTTCTACTTTACTTTTATTTTGGGCCATATATTTTGTATTCTAGTATATGCTTTTATAAACTATGTTTAATGTACTTTTATTTCTTGTGTTCTTTCTTTATTAAACATGATGTGCATACCAGCATCTGTGTGCCTTTTTCTTATCTCTGTTTCATTCCTGACTCCAATGCACACCGGTATCTGCATATCTCTTAGCTATGTGATTTATCCTCTAATGAGCATGTATTCCTTGCCAGGTTCTTTTCCCCATACTTTTGCTGACAATTATAATGTATGTTTTTTAATTAAATGCATTCCTACTTTTACTTTTTCCCTATTATGTGCACCTTTTATCTGTATCTTTAGATTCGCCTGGTACACAGAGTATCTCTATCTCTTTACTGTGGCACCCTGTGCCTGCTCTCCTTATCTCTTTTGCTTTTCCTGGTATCTTGTGCAAGGTCCTTCTCTGCTTACTTTTTATCCTTTGTTATTTCATATAATATTATTAAGATTAATATTATGTTGATTAATATTGTCATATTGTTACATTACAAATATATTTTACTAAAATATTCTTACACGAAGGCGGAGAAATGCGAATGCAAAAGGAAGTTGCAATCCTCGGCTATCGCATAGGACCACAGGGGGTCAAGATGGAGACGACCAAGTACAACAATGGCCGGAACCCAAGTCAGTGAAGGCGCTACAAAGTTTTCTGGGGTTCGCTAATTTTTATATGCGATTTATTAGGGGCTTCAGCATGTTGTCAGCGCCGCTCACGGCTTTGTTAAAAGGGAAACCCGAAACGCCTGCGCTAGTTTCCCCCGGAAGCGCGCAGGGCATTTTCAGCGCCTTTTTCCACTGCGCCTATTTTAAGAATACCAGACCCCAAGAAGCCCTTTTTAGTGGAGGTCGATGCGTCAGAGGTAGGACTAGGAGCGGTGCTGTCACAACACCAAGGTGACCCAGAGAAACTCCACCCCTGCGATTTCTTCTCGCGTAAACTAACACCTGCCGAATGCAACTATGATATCGGCAATCGAGAACTGCCAGCAGTTAAAGTGGCGTTAGAGGAGTGGCGGCACTGGTTGGAGGGAGCTGAACACCCATTTACAGTACTCACAGATCATCGTAATCTGGAGTACATCCAGCAAGCTAAAAGATTAAACCCTTGCCAAGCCCGCTGGGTGCTGTTCTTCACGCGTTTCCGCTTCACTATCAATAACTGATAGTGAAGCGGAAACGCGTGCTGTGGGTTTAATCGTCCCGGCTCAAAGAACAAAAAAGCCAATGTGTTATCGCAATGCTATCCGGCACCCGATCGTGTTGCTTGTCCAGAACCCATTATACCCCTCATATCTCTCGTAGTGGCACCGATCATGTGGGACCTCGATTCGAAGATAGCCCGAGCTGCTCGGTCACATCCTACACCGCTTAACTGCCCTCCGAATCGCACCTACGCGCCGAAGCCGCTACGAGAACAGGTAATAATGCAAGCACATACGAGTCTTGCATCAGGCCACCCCGGCATAGCACGCACATTCCAGCTATTAGAACGGAAGTTCCGGTGGTCGGATATGCGGAAATCCGTGAGAACAGTCGTTTAATCTTGTGCTGTTTGCGCTACGACTAAAAGTCCGCGACATTTGCCAGTTGGAGAATTAATGCCCTTACCAATGCCGAACAGACCGTGGTCCCACATTACTTTGGATTTTGTAACGGATCTGCCAGTGTCTAAAGGGTACACGACTATCCTAGTAGTGGTTGATCGCTTCTCGAAAGGACGTCAATTTATCCCGTTCAGCTCTCTCCCGTCAGTCTTCTAGGTGGCAGAATCCTTATTCACAACTGTGTTTCGCTGCTACGGCATACCCGAAGATATTGTTTCTGAACAGTGGTCCCCAATTTATCACCAGAGTCTGGAAAGCGTTCTTTCAGAGGTTGGGTACCACTGTTAGCCTAACGTCAGGCTATCATCCCGAGGCGAATGGACAGGCAGAGCGGACTGTCCAAGAACTCACAAAATATCTTCGAGCATATTGTAGCAGCCAACAACACGAATGGGCAAACTGCTTAATCTGGGCGGAATACGCACAAAATTCGCTACGTCACTCCGCAACCGGCCTAACACCGTTTCAGTATGTGCTTGGGCATCAGCCACCGCTCTGTCCCTGGGATACCACTCCCACCGATGTACCCATGGTGGATCAGTGGTTTAAGAGAGCGGAAAGAGTTTGGGAGGATGCACACACGAAGATCTCCCAAGCAGTTCATCACTTTAATGCGAGGGGAAAGTCCTCCACTCCAGGTAGGCGATAGGGTATGGCTCTCGACATGGGATCTTCACCTGAATCTCCCCTGCCGTAAACTCACACCGAGATACATAGGTCCCTTCCCCATTCTATCTCAAGTAAATCCGGTTTCCTTTAAATTACAACTTCCCACCCACTTACGCATTCATCCTGTCTTTCACATTTCTCTTCTCAGGCCAGTGATCCGCGGGCCGCTGGATGATCGAAGATGCCCC
Source organism: Clarias magur (assembly GCA_013621035.1). Lineage (NCBI taxonomy): Eukaryota > Metazoa > Chordata > Actinopteri > Siluriformes > Clariidae > Clarias > Clarias magur. Next base: position 54,680 of record QNUK01000056.1, read on the forward strand.
CGCGTTCAGAGTTAAGGAACTCCTATCCCTACGGGTTCGACAGGAATAAATAGTCAGACACGCAAGGGAATCACAGGTGCTCGTGTTTAGTGCTTAAGTGCTGGTAGTACATACATAGACACAGTAGGTGGGGACAAAGCATCAACTCAGTAATCCGGGGAACTTGATCTTATTCCCCTGATCTGTGGAGGTACAGATGTTACACAGTAATAGAATTTATGCTTTCTCTGTGATTTAAAAAAATGTTTGGACCAACAGATGGTATTTTTTAAAACTTTGTTCAACTGTTCATAAATCATAAAAAAGAACTGTACTTATTGTAATCACTGGTGTGTGGAGCTTGATAAATATTCCATGGTAATGTTTTCGATGTTCTCCATAAAATATGGAGAGGGCTAGTACTAAATGATTTTAAGAAACAGTATGGAACAAAGTCGGCCAAACATTCAGAGATGTTGCTGTAACATTAAAATACTTAGAACATTTGATAGTTTTATAGTCAAATAGGAATGCAGTATACTGATTTAAAACTGCTCCGGTATGATTTGAGTTTCTACTGTTAATATTTTTACTACTGAATTTAGCAGAAGTTGTTTTTTTGTAGGTGCAATATATTTTCTTTACAGCAGAAGAAACAAAAAATTCTGGATCAATTTGTCAGTTTCTTGTAAACAGGTTTACATTTATTTAAAATATAAAACTTATTTTTGTTATCATTCATTTTACCATCTACAGCGGGACTATCGAGAGCATCCTGAGCAGCTGCATCACTGTCTGGTTTGGAAATTGTGCCCCCTCGAGCCCCTACAGCAGATAGTGAGGACAGCCAAGAAGGTCATTGGGGTCTTTCTTCCTTTATCACAGACATCTACACCACACGCTTCATCCAAAAAGCCACCAGCCTTGTGGCCGATCAGACACAACCATCACACTCACTCTTCACCCTCCTGCCATCTGGATAAAGGTACCGAAGCAGTCAGTCACTCACATCCAGACTGTGCAACAGCTTCTTCCCACAAGCCATCTGTCTCCTTAACTGATAAACACACACGCTCACTCATTCAGATGAATAGCTGTCATTACCTAGTTAGTTCTGTGATTTATGTTGTATGTATGTTGAACCTTGGTCCCAAAGGAACTCTTTTTACTGTGCACTGAACTGTATATGGTTGAAATGACAATAATATAATATTGCTGTTAAGCTCTTAGGAAAAATAAGATAGTTAGCAAACTATGTATTTAGAGGGAATGTCAATATCTAGAAAAATCTCAAACCTGTTCTTTAGCTGTGGCTATGACTTTTTAAAGGAATATCTGCTGGGTTTTGTGTTTTTTATGTTTAATAGAAATAGGGACTACAAGTGGAAATGTATTGTATATTGTATTGTGATTGGAGTTTTATTACGTCTCCCCGGAATTTCTTGTTTAATTTTCTACTTTATGAAAGCAATGAAATGTAAGTAAATTAAACCATTTCTCATCTACTTGTTTCTCATGTACTTGATATTTTAAATACACTACTCACAATAATTTAGGGATATTGTTAAATGAGTGCTTTTCCTATTTGCTCTGAATTTTAATGAAATAAGTAAAAGTTCCCATTGATACTACTAATAATGTATGAGAAGAAACAAAATTTACATTAGTTTAATACAGATGTGTAACGAGCAGTTTTCTAGTTTTGTCGCTGCACCTCACGGCGACGGTATGCAGTTGCAGTGGCTTTTACCACTGAGTGCCGCTATATAACTATAGCCCGACGCGTCAGAACTTATTTCATTCTCTCAAGGATTAATGAGCCGCAGCTCCTTTAGAGCTGCACGTAGTAGCAGATAAAATCAAGTGTAACTTTGTACTTAAACAAATTCATAATAACAGTACTAAAATTACAGTAGAAATGTAGAATTAAATTTTATTAGTATCGAATTTAAGCAAAGTAAATGTTAACACAGTGAGGCTTTAGATTTTATCATGTGTAATTAGAAAGCCTACACGTGTACACTGTAAACCCAAATGCTCAAAGTAATTAAACACATTGAGTACTGTTTACCTAAATAATTAAATAAGTAATAAGTTCGAGTACATAAGTAACAATAACTTAAGTAAAACTTCCACCAGGGTAAACTCTATAGAGCACTCGTGGTGCAGTGGTAAGTGTCTTACCTTCCATGCGGAAAACCCCCGGTTCAATTCCTGTGCAGGATGGTCTGCAATATATATATTTTTTTGATGTTCAACAAACTCAAAAATTGATGTTTCCATTTTTAAGTAAACAGAACTATCATTAATTTAAAAAAAATATGTAACTGATTACCTCAAATATTTGGAGTTTTGCCAACTTAATCGGGTTTACAGTGTAGGGTTTTGGGTCATCTTAAATGTTGTGTTCTTTAAATTTGTAGTAGATAATACCGAAATAAATTAAATTAAATGACTATAAAATTAAAACATTGTCAGGATGTGCTACTGTGTAAGCAGATGTCATTGTCATTGTGTTTTTGCGGTAGTATGGAAATGAAATGCAGTACGATGTTATGATCATAATTTTCTTTAATAAATAATGCCCCCTGTTGCGCTGTACCACCGCTGACAAAACCTTATAAAATACAATCACAGTACTAAAAAAATAAGTTTCTTATTTGCATCAAATTTAAGCAAAGTAAATGTATACTTGTGTCACGGCGTGCGCCTGTGATGGGCGTCCGCCCAAATCAATATGGCTCCTCACTCATTCCGAAGCTCACTAGGTAGACGGCCTAAGTGCACACTGCAGGTATGCGAAGAAGCGAGACCGTCTAACTAGGCACAACTGCTGAGCTATCGGCGCTAATGATCCCAAGCTTCTCTCCGCGCTATGAAACATAGCGGGGAGTGTTTCTCGGGGTCTGTTGGGGGAAACTGGACTTTAGAAAGCAGCGCGCAGTGGCATTTACTAAGGAGAGTGGCACGCGAGCAGGGTGATGCGACGCGCCCCATAGACTTTAAAAAGGGGAATGCCGCCCTTTGATCTCCGCGAGAGGACAGCGTGTGAACATGCCTTTATAAGACTCCACTTTTATTTAAGTTCACTCACAATGACAAAAAACTCTTATGGTTTTTTAAAAGATGAAAGTAAACAGGGTGCGCTAACTTGAGCACGTCAGAAAATGAACCGAAACTCTGTGTATACTTGCCTCACAAACATGAAAAATATATACTTATAAAAAGCGAAATGTCTGCTTTTATGTAAATTATAAATTTGTACATTTTATGTATGTAGTGGTCTGCTTTCTATGTGTTTTGTGTGTGTGTGTGTGTGGGGGGGGAGCACACACACACACACACACACACACACACACACACTTAGAAAGCGTGATTAAAAACAGTAGGTGGTGGTAGAGAGACAGTTGGGTTTTTTTTCGTGGGAAAAAAAACACTAAGAAGAAGAAACGCTACTCGGGTCATGAACTGTGAGACACCTGTTAATGCTCCGTGTGGATGTTTTTATTTTTTATGACAAAAACAACGGCACTGTAAATAACGTGCCTACTGACACATCTATCGCGCGACTCAGAGGGTGAAATGAGCGCGCGCTGCACGGACAATACACGAGGCACTGAGGAATGACTTTACATCTCTACTCTGTAAGGTGAGGAATCAGGTGTGTCTACATTCTTTTCTGATTCCCAGTCAAATAGAAATAAAGTGCTCATTAAGCATTACTTTCTTTAGTCATAGCACATTTAAAAAAAATACTTTTTATCATAAAAATAGTGTTTATGTACACTGTAAATTAATCACAGATGTAAACAATGAATAAATGCTACAAATAAATGTAATGCCTGCTAGAATAAAGTTCAACAAATAGCATAGATACATATAATAAATGATAAATATCTAAATCATGCATTTTTCTGTTCTCCTCAGGATCATCTGGGTTTAGAGAGGGTGGTGTGTGATGGCAGGATGTCCTTGTGACCAGGAGAGACCAGGAATGACTAGTAAATACTCCTATTAAGATGACAACAGTCCTACAAGAGAGATGCTTGTGCTCTTTTTTTCCTTGCCATATGTAGATTCTCAAACTTAGCTGAGGTGCTGAAACTTAATTTAAAACCTCATCATGCATCAATGTTTAGTGTTTAACATGTTTTGTGTGCCGTATGTTTATATTGTATTTTTGTAAATGTAAAAATAAATGTATACTGTAAAATCCAAGATGAGTGTGGGGGATTTGGAATAGAGACAAAGTACTGGATAGAGTGCAAAATGTTTTATTAAACATTTATTAAATAAAAATATAATAAAAGTAAATTTTGTAACAAAAGTAGCTGTCAAATAGGACAAAAAATCTAAACATTAAAATGTAGCATATTTTATATTTACTTGTACTTGCATAGCAAAAGGGTGTGTGTTAATGAAATTAAGACAACAGTTGGTCTGTCGTGTATGAGGCGCTGTATATGGCTTAAATCAAACTTCACTCATGCACACACATATGAAACACTTGCATACACATATATGAAACAGTCACACATCTATATATACTACTAACACACACACACATATGAGACGCGCGCACATATATACAAACTCTCCGCGCACACACACATATGAGACGCGCGCACATATATACAAACTCTCCGCGCACACACACATATGAGACGCGTGCACATATATACAAACTCTCCGCGCACACACACATATGAGACGCGCACACATATATACAAACTCTCCGCGCACACACACCTATGAGATGCACGCGCACACACATATGAAATTCTCAGTGTAACCGGAAGGCATTTCAGTGTAAAAGGAAGTCATTTCAGTGTAGACGGACTTGTCGCTTCATACTCCATGATTGGTAGTAGCGGTTTGTAAACAGCCTGCTGTTGGACAGTTTAGAAGACGGAGTAGGACAGTATCATCACTGCTCAAATCACAAGGCATATTCACAACTGTCCACATAATGTCTGAATATTGCAGCGGCACAAAACGCAGGTGATGTTTAGCAAAAAGAAAATTGAAGCACGGAATCTGTGGCTAATATGTCGGATCCTTTTACCGCGGTGATAATAAATAAACCACTCGCTGTCTTCTAAACTGTCCAGTAACAGTCTATTTAAAATGCTACTACTAATCAGAGAGAATGAATCGGCAAGTCCATATACATTGAAATTACTACTCCCTACACCCTACTCCATGTGGGGGAATGTCTGTTAAGGGAACTTCACTCTACAAAATTCCGCCATTCGGAACATCCTGCAACGTCACTTCCTACATGCGTTACCATAGTAACATAAGCACCTTGGATACCCGTCCCTGCTGCTGTGGAAATTTCACGCTACGGACAGTAAATATAGAATATTTATTGAAAAAAACTGACACTAAAATATATACCGTTTTGAAACGTTTATAACTTATGAATAAATGATTCGATTAATTTACAAGATGTACGGAGATTTATTTATTTATTTATTTATACAGATATTCATACAGATTACTAGTCTATGTAATACTAAATATTTCTTAATTAAATTAAAATAAAATTGTGTCCTTTTTATATGGTGTTGTCCTCGAAAATAATTATAATAAAGATTGTAATGACTGATAGGAATTCCCTTGTTTGTGCGCGTCTCATAGGTGTGAGTGTGTGTGTGCGCACGGAGACTGTGTATGTGCGTGCATCTCATATGTGTGTGCGCGTGCATCTCATAGGTGTATGCGCGTGCATGCCATATGTGTGTGTGTGCTTGCATCTCATAGGTGTGTGTGCACGGAGAGTTTGCATATATGTGCGCGGAGAGTTTGTATATATATTTAAATAGTAATATATAATTCTATATATATATGCTATTATATATTCTATCTGTAGTCAGCGCTTCTCCATCTAAATTTGAGATTTCATGCAGACATTGAGTCTCCTGCTCTTGCACGTCAGGTTTTGTCTCTTTCTTCTGTTGTTAGCTGGTCTTGTGCTACTGTCAGAGGTCTCAGTCTGTGTTTCCTCCAGTGTCTGTCTGCAAGAAAGTATAAAGGCAAGAAATTAGCGGAAAGTTGCAACCATAACAGCTTGTACAAATTAAATTTTTCCAACATTTACATTTTGTCACAGCAATCACATATGACCTGAAACTGTGAGTGGAGCTTATGTGGCTCATCAGCATCTCAGTTTTTATAAGTGTGTTTAACTCTGCACGGCATTGCTCAGTGCTGCTGTACGCGCGCGTCTAAATACGGATACTTCCGTAAATATCGGAGTTTTTATGTGTAGTGTCCGATTATCTCCGGATATTTTCGTCTGTCTAAATTTCTAGCAAATGCTATACTTCGGCATTACTTCACAAAGATTCTTCAGTAGCCACGTTTGTTTGTGTACGGAGTCGAACTGGAATTACGTCACTTCCTCTTTTGAGCACGAGCGTGTACTTATGTCCCGCCTTCAGTGCTCGGGAAGGTGTGAATCGTTCCCGAAACCACCTCTGCAATCGGTCCAGGGATTCGTTACCGAGCGCGGAACGATTCGGAACGATTACATTCTCACAGACAAAAAATCAACTGGTCCCGGGGCCAAGTGTACTCAGAAACGGATCCGGGACCGCAGTGTGAAAACGCCCTCAGTGAAACAGAGGCTCTGCTGACAAAAGTTAGGCACATCAGTCAGTGTGGAAGAGATGGAAAGTTTCCTCATCATATCATGCCTTGTACTGTTTTTAATCACTCTATACACAACAAATGAAAATACAAATGGTCTATTCTTTTGTTTATTTTTATTTTGTATTAAATTTTTATATTTTATTTAAAAATAAATACCCAAGAAAATTGTGTATAGAGTGAGTAAAACAATACAATTCATGTTATGATAAGGAAAATCTCAATGTCTTCCATTCCAGGGATTAAAATTAACAATGTCAATTTTAGAATCTGGAATCTGAAAAGTTTAAAAAGAGGCCTGAAGCACTGCAGGTCTTCAGAAGAGCCTCAGATCCAAGAGGGTCATAAAGTGGGGAGGGGTGCGTTTTAGTTTCTCTGAATGTATAGGTGAGAACCGCTGATTCACACCTGGGGAGGGGGAAATTACTGTTACAAAACACTTACCACTGCGCCACGAGTGCTCTATAGAGTTTACCCTGGTGGAAGTTTTACTTAAGTTATTGTTACTTACGGACTCAAAATTATTACTCATTCAATTATTTAGGTTAACAGTACTCAATGTGTTTAATTACTTTGAGCATTAGGGTTTACAGTGTAGTGTACTTGTTTTAATGTTCAACTTCAATGTTTTTTTTTACTCATTACACTATTGTACAGCAAATATCAATAGCTCTGATTCAGATTTTTCATGCAAAAAAATTTTGGGGGGGGGTGGCGCAAACAAAATTAAAATTAAACTTTTAATGCTTGCCTGAAAATAGCCATTTATGAGGTGATTTAGCATCACTACTACTGTACTAGTATAAAATAAAGGCATGACTCATGTCAGCAGCTCCGCTTGCCATAAAAAGTGCTGGAAAAGAATTGTTGAAAATGGTCCAATCATATATGAGTCCAAATATTTAAAAACAATATGATTCGCTAAGAATAAAAGTGGGAGGGTTCAGGGCGCACAGAGCTGCGCCCGAAGGATGATTTGGCAAAATCCAATCAGAGCTCAGCCTGAGGTCACATGCTTTTCAAAAACGTACATGCCTACATAGACAGTCATTTGTCCGGTGCCTCGCGTACACGAACACAAATTAACGTAATACAGTTTAGATTTTTTTAAATTGCAAATAAATTATATTAAGAAATATAGCGGAATATTGTGACTAAATGACTTTTATTTCATTATTTAAATAAATAATTATTATGTTAAATAATTACATGTTAATGGAGCATTCTTCTCTGCCTAACTTTAAGGGGGGGCGGCGCCCCGTATTGACTGGCCGCCACTGCTGTAGTATTTCTTCGATACAGCATATTGTTTTGACTTTTTTATGACTTAATTATTTTTTTAAACCCGAGATGGCGGAAAATGTCACTTTGCGCCACCTGGCGGTCATTTCACAAATTACTTTGAAATGCAACTGATTTATTTTGGCCGCTGTCATTTTGTCGCCGTGCGGCGGTACTAGGTATTCCCCTCTTCACACCTCTGTATTTAATTATATTACCCAAAAATTTAGACAATAACAAGAATAGCCCCAAATAACAAAAATTGACAATGTCAATAGCGGGTGTTTCCACCATTTGCCGCAATGACAGCTTGACAGCGATGTCTCATGCTTCTCACTAGCCTCATGATGTTGCTCTCGCGTTCCACTCTTCCACAAGTGCTACATACAGTTCTGCCAAGTCACGTGGGGGTGGGGTACGTCATCCAGTCTCTGCTTCAACTGGTCCCAGACGTGCTCTTTGGGGTTCAGGTCAGGAGACATTGATGGCCATACCATATGAGGCACTCCAACTTCCTGAAGTCGGGCTGTGACAATTCTGCCACGATGTGGTGGAGCATTATCATCCATGAACAGAAAGTTGGGGTTGTGCTGGCGGAATTGGAGGATGATGATGGGTTCTATGATGTCTCTGAGGTAAGAACGTGCAGTGACTGAGCCATCTACAAAAACCAAATCTCTTTTGCGCTGACTGTTGATTCTTGCCCAGACTGTTGCACCTCCTCCACCAAAGCAAACCCTGGGGACCATGTTGACCTCAGCGTACCGCTCATCTCGCCTTCTCCAGCAACGGTGACCTGACACTCATCAGTGAACAGGACGGTAGACCACTGCTGCACTGTCCAGGTCACATGGTCTTGTGGCCACTGCAAACGTTCACGGCGGTGTCTTGGTGTCAGTGGAGTCACCTGCAACGGTCGTCTGGCATTCAAGCCAAAGCGGTGGAGTCGGTTGTGAATGGTTTGTCTGGAAACCCTAGTACCCCTTACATCTCGTAAAGGGCTTGCAGCTATGTGGCAGTTGCATAACGATGTCTGAGTGCATAGGTCCTTAGGTACTGGTCATCGTTGCGGTCTGTCACTCGGTGGGCTCCACTCCTGGGTCTGTCATGAACTCTGCCAGTAGTTCCGTGTTTTGATGCAAGTCTGCTGATGACACTTTGAGACACACCTGACTGTCTGTCACCGAGCCGAAGGTGCTTGTCCGTTAAGTGACGTTGTGTGTTCATGGCTATTTGAATGATGAACTTGGAATGACTTACTGACAAAACCAGCTTTTCATACACACAGAATGTTGAAATTGATGCCACATTGAAAAGGGTTGTCTTTTTGTATTGGCCCCAATATAAGGCACACCTGTACACCAAGGAGACGATTACATGGAAAACACAAAATGAGTTTCTATCACCCCAATACAATTGCCTCCAACAATGAAACAAAGTGAAACAGTGCCTCCAAAGTAAATCAAACACTGTATGTATGACATCCACTGAGTCTCTCACAATATCCCTAACTAATTGTGAGTAGTGTATGTATTAATTTAAAAGCAGCATTTTTTCTTAACACAGTTATAAAACTGTTTTTTTTTTCTTTTAGAAGCAAGATGTCTGAATCAAAATTATTGAATATTTTTTTCAGAATTAGGAAATTCTTGGCATGCATTTCCACAGAAAAACTGTTTTGAAGCATCACAACGGTCTGTGGTTATGTATTGTATTACTGTATAAGTACCGATCACAATGCTGATTTTTATGGAAATTAACTAAAATTGAAATCAAATAAATACATTCATAAAAATTTTATGATCTAATCTATTTAAAGTCACATAAACCCAATCTTGTGAGGGAAATATGATTTATGATCTGACCTACATTTTAATATTATTCAGGCCAAGAACAATGTCCAGAGGGAATAATCAGAATAGAGGTACGTGTGATGATCTCATTAAAAACCAGACATGTAAGTGATGGCAAACTATACTGACGTCATTGTTGATATTGTCTAATTGAGAATAATAATATTGTTAATAATAATAATAAAGTGGGATGAGACAGTTTAATGACACTTCTGAGATATTTTGTTTTGTTTACGCTATAAAGTATTTACAAAATATGGAGCTCATACACCATATTATATTATAAGCTAGTGGTTTATTTGTCTTTATTCTTTCATATAAAGAACACATAATGCACAGCAACAAGAAAGCCCCTTTTTTATCATAATAAATAATTATAAATTTTTTTTTAAAACCTGTCCCTTAAAGTTCTTCATGATGAATTGAAAAAAAAATATATATAAACAACACTAATACATCATCAGCATCTTGATATGGCACACCTGTGAGTTGGGATGTATTATCTCGGCAAAGGAGAAGTGCTCACTGTCACAGATTTTGACAGATTTGTGAACAATATTTGAGAGATATGGTTATTTTGTGTATGTACATAGAAAATGTTTCAGATATTTGACTTCATCTCATGAAAAATGGGAGCAAAAACTAAAGTATTGCGTTTATTTTTGTTCAGGATATATACAATATCACACGCAATGTCGTGGTGTATTGCTGGATATAGCATGGCTGTGATGTGATCGTAGGCACAAGGGCTCAGCCCACCAACACACATCCTTTCATGACTGATAGAACTAACTAACTGTGACTGGCAGAGCTGGTGACTGACAATTAGTGTAATTATCAGTAAAGGAGTTTTAAATTCTTACTGGTACTAGGTGAAGAGTTTAAAATATGGACAGGTGCTGGACAGTCCTGTAAATCTTATAAGTTTATCTTTATATTTACACTTATTCCACTTCAGAATATCAGTTCCATTAATTTCGGGGTTTCATTGTTGATCCTAAATAGCATTAAATAGAAAGCAAGTGTGCCCTGGATCGGGGTGAAAAGCGATGTGGAATTCAACCATGTGTTAGGAGCTAGGTAGCTTTGTAGCCATAAATAAAAGAACACTGAGAGTTCAGATGCGGTTTGGAATGACTTATGAAGGCATAAGGCAATTATGAAGGAGTCAAAGTGTTTTTTTAAGATGATAACACTCTGATTTGTCTTCTTGAGTTATGCTTCTGTGACTGGTTTTGAATTAGATTTTTTGGCAGGCAGTTGCTGTCTCCTCAGTAATTACACCCATGCTGTGATCAACAGTTTGTGTAATTAATGGTTGTGGAACACCTGGGATGTAGAGTGGTACATATAGTTAAACGTCCAACTAGTTGTGATTAGTGACCAACATTTAGAGGAGTAAAAGTAGATTTAAATTCTTTTTCCGGTAGTTTGTAGGCTAAAGGTGGGGAGAATAAACCATGGAGGTTGTGGACAGTCCTGAGAAACTGGCGAGATTATGTTATATTTCACCTTTTGAATATCAGATAACTTTGGGTTACAGGGTTGAATCCTACATAGCATAAAATGGAAAGCTAGTGCACAAGCATGTACAAATCACTTGTTCCACAACCTCTTGATCAGGAGTTAGAGAGCAATTTTGGATTCAGCCTTATATTAGAATCTAATTAGCTTTGTAGCTCACATTAGCCTTGAAAAAACAAACATGAATGAGGATAATCAGAACAACTTGGAAGCAATTACTAAGGAAACTAATGATTTTAAGATGAAATAACATTAACTGATATGTTTCCTGGCTGAAAGTGCTTCTGTGACTTTCTGTGATTTTGACCGTGGGTTTTGGCACAGCTGTTCTCCACTCTTTCAAGAACTGAGGACCGTACCAACCTACTTTCAGCCATGCTGAGAGCAACAGTTATCGTAATTAAGGCTTCTTAGAACACCTGTAACAAGAAGTGATGCGTATACTTAAAGTCCCAGTGCTGGTACCGTATTCATCACTACTCGTGCATGCCTCTCATCTGTCTCTGACAGAACTAACCGTTGTATATCTTTTAATAATTTGATCCTTCTCTTACCAGTAAAACTTGGCATTGAAAATATGAAGAAACAGTGAATTTACTTCATTATTCCCAGAAAATCATGTTTATGCTAGTTATTAACTATTGCTACACAGCAAGATATTTAATTTAGAAGTTTATATTTGCACCCCCACAGCATGCAGAAGCACTAATAACCATAATTAGTCTAACTAATAGTCAGCTGATCAGTTCTAATTATAATGCATTCATCATTTCAAATATGTTTTGTGTCCTGAATGTTTATATTACTAGCTAATTTATTCTGTTATTATATTATTAAATAATAAATAAATAAATAAATATTTTATTATTCACACTATGTAAATGTGACTGGAGTGACTATGAGTAGAACTGATACTCATATGAGTCACACCGCTCAAGCTGATGATGTAAGCAGTTTATGTAATTAATTTTCAATCCCTTATTAGTTTAATCCTAGCCCCAATGTGGATAATGTTAGCTATTGCTACAGTATACTGACATTTTGTCTTTTAAATACGGCCTAGGAACCAATATATGAAAACTGACTGGAAGAAATCTGTCCAGGTTTATGATATACACACCTGTTCGAGAATGATGAGATAAGCAGCTTTACTTCAATTTATTTAGAACTAGAATAAGTTTACTTAAAATATTTGGTTGGAGAAATACAAAAAGGACACTGATGTTGAGTCAACTTCAGAATAACCCATGCAACTAGTCATATTTAAGCAATATTTTATGAGCATGTTAAGCAATTGTGCTTTTATCCTGAATATCAGCACTACTGGGTTTTGGCATTAAACAGTCAGGATTAATTTGGAATTGGATTTTTAAAATTATGAGTCTCTTCATCTAAATTCATATAAGTGCTATAGTTAAGCAGCATGGAGTTTCATCTGGTTTACAATTACTTTGAATTCTGTAATTATAATTCAGTTTGGAACACAAGAACACAATTTGGAACAATGACACACATGTGTATGTGTATATATATAAATAAATATATATATCTCACAGTCCCTCTTGGAAATGGAAAAAATGCACAATATTTTCAGCAAACATTGATGCATAGTTACTTCTTATGCCATAAACAAAAGTCAGAGCATTTTTATGGCACTGTGCAAAAGTTTGGGCACCCAGAGTTCCAGAGTCTCAGATTCTTTATACAAGGATTCAAGACCTTAATCAGCTCATTAGATCTGATGCATGGCAACAGCTGTTATTGGTAAATGCCCATTTCAAAGCTTTACAAATACTTTGACTCTTTCAAACCTTGTGCACACACTTGCGGACACTCAACAATCATGGGTTCCTCTAAGCAGCTGTGTAAGACTCTGAAAATGAAAGTTATTGATGCCCACAATGCAGGAGAAGGCTACAAGAAGATAGCAAAGCGTTGTCAGCTTGCAGTTTCCACAGTGAGAAATGTAATTAAGAGACGGCAGTTCAGGGAAACTGTGGAGGTCAAGATGAGATCTGGAAGACCAAGAAAACTCTCAGAGAGAACTGCTCGTATGCTGGTCAGAAAGAAAAATCAAAACCCCCATTTGACTGCAAAAAACCTCAGGAGTGGTGGTTCACCGTTCCACAAGACCTTCATGAAAGAGTCAGCAGAAGAAAACCTTACCTGTGTCCCCATCATAAAATTCAATGTCAGATGTATGCAACAGAACATCTATAGAAGCCTGATGCGTTTTGAAAACAAGTGCTGTGGACTGATAAAGTTAAAATAGAACTCTTTGGCCACAATCAGCAAAGGCATGTTTGGAGTAAAAAAGGAGCAGCATTTCATGAAAAGAACACGTTGCCAATTATTAAGCATGGGGGTGGATCTATCATGCTTTGGGGTTGTGTTGCAGTCAGTGGCACAGGAAGCATTGCATGGGTGGAGGAAAGAATGGATCCCACTAAATACCAGCAAATTCTGGAAGCAAACATCACAACATCTGTAAAAAAGAAGCTGAAAAGAGGATGTCTTCTACAACAGGACAATGATCCTAAACATACCTCGAGGTATGGAATACCTCAAGAGATGCAAGCTGAAGGTTTTTTGGTGGCCATCACCGTCCCCTGATTTATACATCATTGAAAATTTATGGGTAGATTTTAAAAAAGCTGTGCATGCAAGACGACCAAAGAATATTACAGAACTAGAAGCTTTTTGCAAGGAAGAATAGGAGAAAATCCTAGAAAGTACAAGAAATGAAAGACGTTTAGCTGTGTATAAAAAGTGTTTGCAAACTGTGATATCTACCAGAGGAGGTGTTAATAAGTACTGATCATGTAGGGTTCCCAATCTTTTGCACAGTGCCACAATAATGTTTTATTTTTTATTTGTTCAATTTATGACATAAAACGTAACTATGCACCAATGTTTGCTGAAAATATTGTGTATTTTTTCCATTTCCAAGAGAGACTGTGTTAACATCTTTTTCAATTTAAAAAATCATTACTCTCATTCTTTTGTATTAATTTTCATCCAGGAAATTAAACTACTGTAGGAGCACACAGAAAAACTGCTTTTGTTCTAGGAAAAAAAAAAAAAACTTTGCAGGTATCCAGAACATACATACATAACTGTATTTCCATTTTGTCCTCCTGCATTCTGTTTTAATTTACCATTTTACACTACAGAAACAAAAGAAGCACATTTGTTTTTCTAGGTCAACTTCTACTATGGTACCTTCCTGCTTTTCCTGCTATTGTTTTTCCATAGTGCGCACAGTGCAGATGTACTCAAGCACAAGACCACGCACTAATGGTGCAATTGAGCTGCCTGGCTGTTTGGTTCTTCTTCTCTCCATCCCAAATGTCTCAACTCTGCATTGATTGCATTGTTCCATATTATTTAAGTAAAAGAAGTTTAACTGAAAAAAGAACAATAACACTTGAACATCTTGACATGTTATAAGAAGCATTTTCACTTTTATTATATAATTATAACTAATTCAGCTTCGTGGGCAGATCTGCTTATTACTTGTGTATTCTATCCAACATCCAACATCATTTATTTATTGTCATGTCTCCTGGGTTAGAATCAGACGCAGATGCAGATTCCATGTTCACAAGAATTATCTTTTTATTTCTTTCTTCTTTTTTACACAAAAAACAACACACAAAGTCCCGTGGCGCTCACTGGGTTCCTGAGCGGGCTTCCCAGACAGGGTCTGCAGGTGGGTAAACTTAAACAGTCTTGAACTATAGTAGAACTAAAACAAAAGGAAGCACTTGCAAGGTCCATGCGACTAGTGAGAGTTTTTTCTTCCTCCAAGGATCCCACACCTGCAGACAACGCTCAGTCCTGGGAGTGAGACGGGCAGAGTAGACAAAATGATTTAAACATAACACGTAGACAGAGTCAGGTGAAGACAGACGGTGTGCACAACAGTGAACAGGCAAAGCCCTACGGGTTCGACTGGAATAAGTAGTCAGACACACAAGGGAATCACAGGTGCTCGTGTTTAGTGCTTAAGTGCTGGTAGTACATACATAGACACAGTAGGTGGGGACAAAGGATCAACTCAGTAATCCGGGGAACTTGATCTTATTCCCCTGATCTGTGGAGGTACAGATGTTACATTTATAATAAAATAATTTTACTGACAATAGTTTAATATTTACAAAACAGATCTAATTAGTCTATTAAACTTATATAATGTTGTATAATTCTACTGCATTAATTTCTTTCTGTCCTGCTGGAACATGGGGCACGTTCAATCACGTTTGCAGCCAGTATAAAGTATGTGGTGGGTATTAAAGTTGGCAAACATTGCAGTTTAGACTACTCCTAATGAAATAGTATAAAAATTAATTTACATACTCAGGCAGGGATATAAGCTTAAATTTAATTGTATGATTGTTTTTTGTGGTTTCAGATATTGTTAATATAACAAAAGGAACTTAAGATTACATTTTCAGTATAATCAAACATAATAGTTTTTCTTTTTGCGTTTTTTTCCGGAAAGCCTTCATCTATAAGACCAGTGAAAACAAGTAAATGATGCTTTTTTCCAGCCACCCGGGGCTTTCTGGAGGTGTTAAGAGAAGATTCTAGAATTATGTCATAATGTTATTGGTACAGTATGTCTCCTTTGCACCTACTGTCCCCACTGTCTTTCTGGTGTCTCTACAAATCTGTCTGTAAAATTTCCAGCTAAAACACCTATGACTGAAGACTATGCATTCTGGGACAATTGGCACACACTAGTTGACTGGTGAGGGTCAATGGCAAGCCATTTTAACATGCTAAAACAGCTTGCCATAGACCAAAATTGTACTTGATTTTGGCAATATAAAATAAATGCTATAACAGCGTGCCATAAGCTGCTAAGTTTTTACATATGGAACATTTATGCTGGCTTCTGGAAAGTCCTTTTAGCATTTATTCTGATATCCCCGACATCCAAAAAATGCGAAAAAGGCTTGCCATAGACATGTACAGTATACATGCAAGTGTGTATGAGCTATGCAGCAAAATCCCCTTTGAAGGCCCTGAGCTACACACACCTTACACAGTGTGTGTGTGTAGTATATGTGTGTATTGTGTGCGTGTGTGTGTGCTCATGTGTGCGTGTGTAGTACAGTATGTATGTGTGAATTCAAGTCCAACATCAGTGTCAGTGCCTGACCTCATACAGTGCCTTACAAAAATATTTATACCCCTTGAACTTTTCCCACATTTTGTCTCATTATATCCACAAACATAAATTTATTTTATTGGGATTGTACGTGATTGATCAGCACAAAGTGGCACATAATCATGAAGTGAAAGGAAAATTATAAATGTTATTTAAAACAGTCGGAGCTGACTCTGAACTTCAGGACTGGTTTCAACACACTGACTGGAGCATGTTTGCCACCCAAGCCACCTGTTGTTCCCACTTGAATATTGAAAGCTACGTCTGCTCTATCCTGGACTGTATTAACACCACGACAGACAGTGTCACCATCCGGAAACGGATCACTATGTACCCATATCAGAAGCCTTGGAGGAATAAAGAGGTTCGCCTCTTACTGAAGGCTCGCAATGCCGCCTTTAGATCTGGCAATGCACAGGCCTACAGTACAGCCAGGGCCAATCTGAGGAGGGTACTGCTACAAGCTGAGAATTGAAGAACACTTCAATCCCCAAACTCCAATCCCCAGCAGATGTGGCGAGGCATCCAGGCCATCAGAATCTACAGACCCATCAACCCCTCACCCAGTCCAATGATATCTCCTTTCTCAATGTGCTAAACAACTTTTATGTTTACTTTGAAAGGGATAGTCTGGAGCCAGCAATCAAAATCGAGCTCCCTGCAGACTACTAGCCACTCACACTTCCCACTGTCAGCACAGTACTGAACAGGATCAATGCACGGAAAGCTGCAGGATCCCCGGACGCATCCTCAGAGCATGTGCTGGGCAGCTGGCGGGCATCCTAACGAACTTATTCAACCTGTCTCTAGCCCAAGCTACTGTGTCCACCTGCCTTAAGACTACCTCCTCTGTGCCAGTGCCTAAACACTCCACTGTAACATGCCTTTATAACTACCGCCCAGTAGAGCTCGCCCCCATCTATTTTTACTATATTCAAATTTAGTTTTTTGTGTTTAGTATATGTAGATCATGTTAATGGTTGTTGTCACCCCCTTCCAGAAATGACGTAGGAGGTCTTGGGGGTTTCGGGGTAGATTGAGAGATAAGAAATATGCTTAAATGATTTAATTAGGTAATTTCAGCCCCTGGCCAAATCTGTTCGTAAATATAAATAATTAAAATTTTTCATGAATATTTGAATTGATAGGTTTGGGGTTTGAAGATGTATAATTTCATTTTCTTTTCTTTTTTTAAATGTTAATTTTTTTTGTTTCAAATATTTTTTTATTATTTGTATTACTAGTAGTAGTGGTATTGCTGCTGTATTGTTTGCGATGTGACGGTCTGAGACAAACCGGTCGACACCGACTCTGGTACTTTTCCTGTAGACTGTGTGTTTTATTGACCCTGCCTACAGACCTGCCCACTCGGGTGCTTGCTCTGTTCACTTCTCCAGACGTTTGCTTTCTAAGTTTCTAACTCGGTTTAATCGGCACTATTCTCTTCATTTCGGGTCACATCGGGCGATTATTCAGTACAAATCTCTCTGTATAGACACTTAACTTACTGAGAAGCGGCGGTGGAGCTCCGGATCTTTCCTGATGGATTTACACGTTGTATGTTGCGCTCTTGTTCTGCTGACATGCGCAGGTGAGCACTAGAATACACGGATAGTTCTGAAAAATAATAGATTAGTAAATGTAGCCGGCATTCTTTCAGTATAAAAGAAAAATTAAACAACAAACGCAGTGCAGCCTAAAAAGTCTCTCTACCCGCCTGCGTCCTGTCTTCCTCCTCCTCTTCTTATTGTTGTTCTTATTGTTATATGTAAGGTTTTTATTTAGTGTGTGTGTGTGTGTGTGTGTGTGTTTGGCATATTCATTTACTTCACACAGGAGTATGTTTTGGCCAAGAGCTGATATTACCTGAGAAAATTAATAAAGAAGTTGGGGAGAATGTGGTGATTACCCCAATCAGTATTCCTGATCCCCCACATCAGTATATCAGATGGAGCTTTAACTCCTTAAACAACACCATTCTTTCTGGATCTCCTGGTGGTATTACAATACTGCCACCGTACACTAACAGAGTTCATCTGAACACTAGCACTTTAGCTCTGGAGCTCAGGACCCTGACTGAGAGTGATACTGGACAATACATTCTGGAGGTACAGACTCCTACAAAACCTTTCACAGATGTGACCTCACTGCACGTGTTTGGTGAGTAAACGAAACATTTCTTTTTATAAACTGCAGGGATGTTTATTATTATTATTATTATTATTATTATTATTATTATTATTATTACACTGATTGAAACTGCGTCGCATCATCAGCTGAATCTGAATATTCATCTTTCAAATCGAAGTGCATTTTCATTTCCATTCTAATCAAGCAGTTGATGGTAAACATGCACTGGATGTTCCAGCTGATTCAAAACAAAGTCTTATTTAATTTAGTTTTTTTTTTATTTGATTTAACATTGATACAACATTTAACATTGTATTTAAATTAAAAGCAGAAAACTCAATATACTTTTTATGGCAAAAAGAAAACTATAAAAACACAGAAACTGTAGAATTTTAGAATCACTTTGGTAACAGATTTCTCTAATGATTATATTATAAATAAAGTGATACACAACCACTGGGCTACAACAGTTGTGTCATTGTCCTTTTTGCTTGATTAACTTCCATGCTGCATTACTGCCATACTGCAGTGAAATCTCCTCTTTTGAGAGCTTCATGACCGGTGACTGGTGCCCACATAAAAATCAGTAGTCCTATAATATCAGATTTACTGTTATAAAGATCAGTTGGCAGGGAGTTTTTTTTTCTCACTTATTTTCTTTCAGCATACAGTTTTACATTAAAACGTAAATGTTTTACATGTCAGTTTTATCTTTGTCAGTATTGTTAAATGAAATAGTGATTACTGTCTGAAATCATGCCAGCTAAAAGATATGTTACATTATGCTTATGTTTGGATCACAGTTAGTATTCAGATCTTATTTGTAATGTGTCCATCTGAACCATGTATTACTTTTTAACCCCCCAGTGCCAGTCTCCAATGTTATCATAAAACCACGTAGCACAGAGCTGGTCGAGTTTAACAGCACTGTGAGTCTCGTCTGCTCTGCGTCTGGCTCGTCTCTTTCATTTATTTGGCTGAATGGCAGCTTTGAGGTAACAGCAGGGGAGCGAGTTCAGCTAACAAACAGCAACAGCAATCTGACCATCACCAGTGTGATGAGAGGTGACACAGGTCCATACCAATGTGAAGCATCCAACAGTTTCAGCAAAGCAAATAGTTCTCTACTGAGCCTCAACATTTACTGTGAGTCATTTTTTATGCTGACAGGCATTACGTTAATCCAACATGCATAATATACCTGGTTTCCACAAGATCATATGGCTCTGAAGCTGACTAAATATGGACTATTCCATTACAGATGGTCCAGAAAATGTCACAGTTGTAGCAGATCCAGTGGAACCTTTCTACAGTTCTGGGTCAAACCTCATATTGACCTGTTCAGCTGATTCCAGCCCTGCTGCTGAGTTTCAGTGGGTTGTGAATGGAGCAGAGCTTGGTAAAATAGGCCAAGAGCTCAAACTGCACACCATTCAGAGCAGTCATAGCGGCAATTACACCTGCATGAGCCATAACAAACAGACCCTGAGATACGCCACATCTGATCCCATCAGCATCACTGTACTAGGTGGGTTATAATTTAGTTATTGAATTCATGTGCAACAAAAAGCCAAGGCACTAAATCAAGCTAAACAAAAACTTTCCCCCAGATTTGTAATTGCTGTGGGGTTTTATTTGCCTTTCACAAGCTACAGCACCTTTTTAAAGATAAGATCATTATTGATAAAGATATTTTATCGTAAGTAAAAAATAATAGCTTTGTATAAATGCAAACTATATTTCGAACTCACAAAAATGGGAACTTTTTTATTACGTAAGAACAAAACAAATAAACAAGGTATGCTCACATGATGATTCAGAGAGTCCTTTGGTGACTGTTAAAAAGCATCAACACCTGAGGATTTCTCCATAAATGTTAAGCACTGCAAATGGCACTTTTCAAGAGGCTCCACGAGATTAACAGTGTGACGTTTTATGAACTTACAAATACAGTGTGTATGTGTGTATACAATGATGGCCATAACATTATGAACATCCAGCTAATATTGAGTAGGCATGGAGCACTTTTGGTATGCCCTGACCACTGCAGACCAGGAACATCTCACAAGAACTGTAGTTCTGTAGTTGCTCTAACTCAGTCATTTAGCCATCACAGGTCGGACCCTCAAAAGTCTCTCAGATCTTTACATTTGCCCATTTTTCAGGTTTTCAATACATCAACTTAAGGGACAAAATTTTCACTTGCTGCCTAATTTATCCCAAGTGCACTTGCAAGTGCTATTGTAATGAGATATTGTAAAACT
This sequence comes from Clarias magur, assembly GCA_013621035.1. NCBI lineage: Eukaryota > Metazoa > Chordata > Actinopteri > Siluriformes > Clariidae > Clarias > Clarias magur. The sequence continues at coordinate 75,541 of QNUK01000056.1, forward strand.
GTAGCTTCTTTGACAAGGGATAAACTCTGATGACTAGATGACTGAATCAGTGCGACTCCAAAACCAAAGCTCTTGTGAGGTGTTCCTGGTCTGTAGTGGTCAGCACATACTAAAAGTTGCCCATGGTTGAAAAAAACAGTGAACAGGAGATATGGTCATTGCCAGCCAAGGCTCAATGATGCACATGAGGAGAGAAAGCTTTCCCGTGTAGTCTGATCCAATAGAACAGCTACTGTAGCTCAAATTGCTGCAAATATTAATGCTGGTTCCCATAAAATGGTGTCAGATCACCATTGTGCATTGCTGTTATGGTGGCCGAAGTGGGGACCTACTTAAAATTAAGCAGGTGGTCATAATGTTATGGCTGCTCTGTGCTCACCCGCGTGTGTGTGTGTAAAATAAATTACACAAAGATAACTCGAGTAAATTTAAAATGATGATTTTTTAAATGATGATTTCATTTGCTAAGGGACATAAACTGTCCAAACCTAACTGGTTCTACCTCTTTGCTAAACCATGGATGAACTGTGATTTTTGAAAAGCTGAAGTAAATTTCATTGCCTGCAACCAGGCCTTAATTAATTGCCAGACCTGTTGACTCTAGAAATCATCTAAATAGAACCTGTCTGATGAAGTGAAGCACACTAAAAGATCTAAAAAATTTATTTAAAGAAATTCAAGAACAGACGAGAAACAGTGGAACCTCGGATTGCGAGTAACCAGGTTTGCAAGCATTCTGCAAGAGGAACAAAAAATTGCAATAAATTTTGCCTTAATTAACGAGCGTGTCTTGATTGATAAATCTCTCATATTGGCGACATGCGTTTATCTGCCTTTTGATCAAAACTCTGCAAAGTGAAAGAGCACGCCACGGATTTTACATTCATTAAAAGGTTTATTCACAAACAGCACAAAAATATAGTTTTTTTTTTTTTTTGTGAAAGCACGCGCAATGCGAGCAGCTTTATTTTAGTCATAAATTCACCCAAAAAAAATTAAGCCATTCGTGCTCAGTTGTACGCTCAGGTCAACGCTGGATACAAAAAGCAAAAAAGCATGATTCGTGTGGATTCATGCCACGAGGTATTTTCTCTGGGAAAGATTCTTACGTGCATATAAGAATATTTAAGTGAAACTTTTGAACTTTTTTAAAAATTTATTTATTTATTCAAGCCCTTCTTGTTCTGTTAGACACGGGCATGCATCAGCACATCTCTCCCCCTCCATCCCCCCCCTTTAAACCTTTTAAAGAATGTAAAATCCGTGGCGTGCTCTTTCACTTTGCAGAGTTTTGATCAAAAGGCAGATAAACACATGTCGCCAATATGAGAGATTTATCAATCAAGACACGCTCGTTAATTAAGGCAAAATTTATTGCAATTTTTTGTTCCTCTTGCAGAATGCTTGCAAATTTATTTGGCAATAAATGTTTTGAAAAGAAAAACTTTTACTGTTTGTGTACATATTTTTTATCTGGGTTGCTACAATATATTTTCAATCACAAAACAACAAAAAAAAAGTGATTGGCATCGTCCATGACGCCGTCGACGCCTAAGGGGTATAGGGGTATATTTTTACTTTACAGGAGTGTTTCCGCTTGTGTGTGTGCGTGTGTGTGTCAAATAAGAGAAGAGGGAGGGAGGGAGGGAGTCATCTTTAGCTTCACACGCACGCACAAACACACACACACGGCGTGAGCGCGCACAAACACACTAACAGAAAAACTTTACTTTTTTCAAAGGTAAAATGGAGGTTAATTTGTTTTATTTTTATTTTATATGTTTTAGTCACTATTTTTATATGACTATTTTTGGGTTGAGGTTCCATTATTTTTATGGGGGAAATTTGCTTTGATTTATGAGTGTTTTGATATACAAGCACTCTTCTGGAACTAATTATGCTTGAAATCGAAGGTATAACTGTATTTGACATGTATCAGTCCTGAAAAGATTACCAAGCTATTTCTAAGGCTCCAACAAACCATGGTGAGAGCTATTATCCACAAATGGAAAAAAAAAACTTGGAAAAGTGGCGAACCTTCCCAGGAGTGATCTTTCTACTAAAATCCAAGAGCACAATGATGACTCTTTCAGGAGCTCATAAAAGAACCTAGAACAACATCTAAAGCACTGCAGGCCTCACTTGTTTCGGTTAATTAGTGTCCATGATTTAACAAAAATAAAGAGACTGGGCAAAAATGGCATCCATGGGAGAGTTCCAGGGTGAAAGCCACTGCTGACCAAAACAAACACAAAGGCTTGTCTCACACTTGCCAAAAAATATTTTGATTATTCCAAAGATTTTAGGGCAAATATTCTGTAAATTTATAAGACAAAAGTTAAACTTTTCGGAAGGTTATGTCCCATTATACCTGGTGTAAATCTAATACAGCATTTGATAAAAAGGAACATCATACCAACTGTTAAACATGGTCATGCTTGTGTGATGTTTTGGGGCTGATGTGCTGCTTCAGGACGTGGACAACTTGCCATAATTTACTGTATGGAAGCATGAATTCTGTGCTCTAACTAGAAACCCTAAAGGACAATGTTTACCCATCAGTTCATGACCTCAAGCAAAAGCATTCTTGGGTTACGCAGCAGGACAGTGATCCGAAACACACTAGCAATTCCACCTCTGAATGGCTCAAAATAAATAAATAAATAAATTATTGAGGTTTTGGAGAGGCCTAGTAAAAGTCCGGATTTAAATCCGATTGAGATCCTTAAACAGGTCGTTAATCCTCTAAAACCCTCCAATGTGGCTAAATTCACAATTCTGCAAAGAATTATTTGCTTGTGGCAGTTTAACTTGCATATTCCATTACTGCCTTATTGCAGTAAAATCTTTTATTTTGAAAGCTTCATGACTAGTACCTGGTGTCCACATAAAAAACGTAGTTCTATAATAGCAGATTTACTGTCCTAAAGAAATTTCCCTAATGTGGGACGAATCAAGTTAAATCTTCTCTTAATAATGAGCTGGCATGGATGTTTTTTTTTTATTATTTTCTTTTAACATACACTATTACTAACAAATTTTACACTGAAATTTTGTATTGGTGAAATAATTGGTGTATTGATGAAATAATGATTATTGTCTAAAATCATTAGAGCTTAAAGCATTAGAACAGTTAATGACTTATGTTTTCATAAAGATCTGTGTCCAAATCTTATTTGTACTGTGTCCATCTTAGCCTTGTATTACTCTTTAACCCCCAGTGCAAGCCTCCAATGTTATCATAACACCAAGTAACACAGAGCTGGTCGGGTTTAACAGCACTGTGAGTCCCGTCTGCTCTGCTTCTGGCTCGTCTCTTTCATTTATTTGGCTAAATGGCAGCTCTGAGGTAACAGCAGGGGAGCGAGTTCAGCTAACAAACAGCAACAGAAATCTGACCATCACCAGTGTGATCAGAGGTGACACAGGTCCATACAAATGTGAAGCATCCAACATTGTCAGCAATGCAAATAGTTCTCCATTGAATCTCAACATTTACTGTAAGTTATTTTATATGTTGACAGGCATTAAGTTTATCTAATAAACATGCACAATATACCTGGTCGCTACAAGACCATGATGACACAAGCTGACTAAATATGGACTATTCCATTACAGATGGTCCAGAAAATGTCAGTTGTAGCAGCTCCAGTGGGATCTTTCTACAGCTCTGGCTCAAACCTTATTTTGACCTGTTCAGCTGATTCCAGTCCTGCTGCTGAGTTTCAGTGGGCTGTGAATGGAACAGAGTTTATTGAAATGGGCCAAAAGCTCAAACTGAGCAACATTCAGAGCAGTGATGGTGGCAATTACACCTGCATGGCCCATAACAAACAGAGCCTGAGATACGCCACATCTGAACCCATCAGCATCACTGTACTAGGTGGGGTATAATTTACCTAGTAAATTCTTGTGCAGCAAAAATCCAAGGCACTAAATCAAAGTGAACTAGTTTTCTTTTCCAGAAATGTACAGATTCTTGGCAACAAGAATCGCAAGCTGTGGCAACAAAGTAAAAAAAATGGGCAATAATACTTGAAGACATTTTAACTCAAATGAGGTACAGTGTGTTTTAAATAGTCCATATTTCAGACTCACAACAAGGGGAACTTTAACGGTTTTTAACCTGAATTTCAATAATTAGTGTATCCAGTACATTATCTAAGAACAACACAAATAAACAGCGTTATGTGGAAATACATGAAGCAAAGACTCTTTGGTGACTGTTAAAAAGCACCAACACCTGAGGATCTCTCCATAAATGTTAAGTCAATGTCACCTTAGAAAAGGTTTCATGAGATTAACAATGTGATGTTTCATGATTGTGAAATATATTTTATTTACTATGCAAAGATTTTGTGAAGTGACCACCATACAATTCCATACATACACTACCACTCAAAAGTTTGGGATCACTTGCCAACTTTTTTTTTGTTGTTGTTAAGTGATTTTATTTTCTACATTCTACAACAATACTGAGGATTTAAAAAATATTAAATGAAATAACATATGGAATTAGGTCATTATGAAGACACGAATATATACAGGGTGGGCCATTTATATGGATACACCTTAATAAAATGGGAATGGTTGGTAATATTAACGTCCTGTTTGTGGCACATTAGTATATGTGAGGGGGCAAACTTTTCAAGGTGGGTGGCGACCATGGTGGCCATTTTGAAGTCGGCCATCTTGGATCCAACTTTTGTTTTTTCAATAGGAAAAGGGTCATGTGACACATCAAACTTATTGGGAATTTTACAAGAAAAACAATGGTGTGCTTGGTTTCAATGTAAATATATTCTTTCATGAGTTATTTACAAGTTTCTGACCACTTATAAAATGTGTTCAATGTGCTGCCCATTGTGATGGATTGTCAATGCAACCCTCTTCTCCCACTCTTCACACACTTATAGCAACACCGCAGGAGAAATGCTAGCACAGGCTTCCACTATCCGTAGTTTCAGGTGCTGCACATCTCGTATCGTCACAGCATAGACAATTGCCTTATACCAATAGCGGTGGTTTTGTTTGTTAACTTCACCATTCACATAAAAGTTTGCCTCATCACTGAACAAAATCTTCTGCGTGAACTGAGTGTACTGTTCCCAATTTTTGTTTTGCCCATTCTGCAAATTGTGTGCGCCGATCTGGGTCATCCTCGTTGAGATGCTGCAGTAGCTGGAGTTTGTAAGGGTGCCATTTGTGAGTAGCTAATATCTGCCGAAGGGATGTTCGACTAATGCCACTCTCCAGTGACATGCGGCGACTGCTACGCTGTGGGCTCTTGCTGAATGAAGCTAGGACAGCCACTGATGTTTGTTCATTAGTGACAGTTTTCATGCGTCCACATTTTTTCAAATCCAACACTGAACCAGTTTCATGAAACTTAGCAAGCAGTTTGCTAACTGTAGCATGGGAGATGGGTGGTCTCGTAGGGTGTCTTGCATTGAAATCTGCTGCAATGACGCGGTTACTGCGTTCACCAGATATACAGTAAACACAATTTCGATCCGCTCATCATGTGTTAACCTCTTCGACATGTCAATGGCTGTGAACAAAGAGAAACTTGTAAATAACTCATGAAAGAATAAAGTTAAAACTGAGCACACCATTGTTTTTCTTGTGAAATTCCCAATAAGTTTGATGCCTCACATGACCCTCTTCCTATTGAAAAAACAAAAGTTGGATCCAAGATGGCCGACTTCAAAAGGGCCACCATGGTCACCATCCATCTTGAAAAGTTTGCCCCCTCACATATACTAATGTGCCACAAACAGGATGTTAATATTACCAACCATTCCCATTAGGGAAACCATTAGATTTGTCTCTATCGTTATTGCTTGGTGCATCTTAAAAGTACCAGCTTCGTCACCACTGCTTTCACACTTGCTTCTGGACATTTTGGGCTGGTGCTGACCTACTGTACTCTATACAGTACAGTAATGTACACTAAATCACAACAACCTGCAGAGGATGCATGATGCACGCACGTGACGATGTACACTGGACATATGATCTTCCTTCAGCGATTGAACATTCACGAACGCATGTTTGTATCTTCGAAAGTTTTGTAACTGGAATTATCATATGTTGGTATTGCTATTTATAGACAGTGAGTTATTTATAGGGCGGCACAGTGGTGTAGTAGTTAGTGCTGTGGCCTCACAGTTCCAGGGTCAAAAGGTTCCAGTCCTGCTTCAGGTCTGTGTGCATGGAGTTTGCATGTTCTCCCTGTGCTTCATTGGTTTCCTCCTGGTGCTCAGGTTTCCTCCCACTGTCCAAAGACATGCAAAGTAGGCAAATTGTTTTTTCTAAATTGCCTGCAGTGTGTGAGTGTGATGGGTTGAGTGCTCTGCAATAGACTGGCCCTTGTCCATGGTGTACCTTGCCTCATTCAAACTCTTAGATAGGCTCCAGGCCTCCAATGACTCTCGATGGATAAGCAAGAGAGAGGGTTATTAATATTTAGTTATACATATGTTTTGAAATGCTGCACATAGTTCAATCAGCACAAGAATGTTTTTATTATTAGCATTTCAGATTATTTGCTCTTGCACTGTTTTTGTATGCTGTACTACCAAATATGATTGCATGATTAACTGATTATTTATTAGTAGTATTATTCATCTTAGAGGATAGTTTAAATAATGTTTTGTTGTTGGTTTTTTTCTTTCTTTTAAGAAAGTTTTTTTTTGTGTCTTTTTTATCTTTCAGTGGAGGTTTTACATGACATTAGATTATGACAGATTATGGATAGGACATGTATTTGTCATGAACTATCCGGAGATGAACCAGAAGACTAGCAGTTAGCCCTGTAGCGTGGATGGTAAACCCAAACGCGGAAGTAGCGCGAGCAGGCAGGATAACCACACTGGTTATTATTAGAACTCTCCCGAAGCGAGAGCAAGAGTTTACACAAATAAACGCGCGTTCTAAATACACACACCCAATCGAAAGCGAAACCCAAGAAAGTGAGTACTCACGTTTAGACGACCGAAGCGTCGGCGATAGCATGGGCAGAACTCAATGACTGAGCAATGTGAAGCGCCATCTTGTTTCCTTTTATGCTACCTGAAGCACGACCGTATTACTTCCGGGTTCTAGTGCCGGTCGTGTTACGAGTGTGCATGACAGTACCCCCTCTGTCCAGGACCGACTCTCGACGGTCCTGGGGTGGAGGATACCCAACGACGGTAGTCCCGGATGAGTTCGGGGTCTAGGACGAACCGAACTGGAATCCAAGATCGCTACTCGGGACCGTAACCTTTCCAGTCAACCAGGTACTGAGTACCTCTGCCCCGGGGGCGCGAATCAAGGATCCGGCGTATGGTGTAGGCGGGACGGTCCTCAATGATTCGGGGAGGAAGAGGGTGGGTGGGAGGAACCATAGGTGACGTAGTGAAGGGTTTAAGTGGAATACCGGGTGGATCCGGAGCGCCGCAGGCAGCTGGAGCTGGTAGGTAACAGGGTTAATCCGGATGTTGATGCGGTATGGTCCAATGAATCTGGGTGATAGTTTCCGTGATTCTGTCTGAAGGTGTAGATTTCTTGTTGATAACCATACCTTGTCACCTACTTGGGACATTCGTCCCGGTGGGTGTCGACGGCAATGTTGAACGGTGTAGTGGGTGTTAGCAAGTCGGATGGCGTTGTTTGCTTGTCTCCAGAACCAACTGTTGGGCCGATGGTACTTCAACCTCCGGTTCTTGATGGTCGAACATCGGAAGTTGGAAACCGTAGCACACCTCGAACGGGCTGAGGTTGGTGGCAGAGGACGTATGGAGGTTGTGAGACAACTCAGCCCATATGAGGTAACGGGCCCAGGAGCACTGACGATCAGCAATAAAGCATCTCAGGTAGTGCTCCAGTTGTTGGTTGGTTCGCTCCGTCTGACCGCTCAGTCTGTGGGTGGTAGCCGGAGGACAGACTGCAGGTGGAGTCGATCAGACGGCAGAAGGCCTTCCAGAACCGGGAGGTGAACTGGGACCCCCTGTCCGAGACGATGTCCTTTGGGAACCCATGCAGGCGGACTACGTGCTCTAATATCAGCTCAGCTGTCCTTTTGGCTGATGGGAGACCGGGGAGGGCCACCAGGTGTACAGCTTTGGAGAACCGGTCGACGATGGTGAGGATGGTGTCCTTTCCTTCGGAAACCGGCAGGCCCGTGATTAAATCAACGGCAATGTGTGTCCAGGGCATCCAGGGCGGGGAACTGGGAGTGGCTGAAGTTCCCCTGGTGATGGCTGGTTGCTGTCCTTGGACCTGGCACACACTGGGCACGCCTGGACGAACTCGTCCACGTCCCTCCTCATATTAGGCCACCAGAAGGAGCGTTGAATGAAGAGTAGCGTGCGTCGCCTTCCGGGGAGCAAAAATTGGGGAGGAGTGTCCCCATTGGAGGACGTCGGTCTTGACGGAGTCGGGGACATAGAGACGACCAGGCAGCACACCTGCTGGTTCGGTCTCCACTGTCTGTGCGGGGTCCGCCTGGGGGACGTCTTCTTCGTGCTGTCGTGATAGAACGTCGGCCTTGGTGTTCTTGGACCCCGGGGGGTATGACAGGTGGAAGTTATAATTTTTGAAAAACAATGCCCATCGCGCCTGTCTGGGGTTGAGTTGTTTCAATGTGTGGATAGTAATGAGGTTCTGATGGTCGGTCCAGACGATGAACGGCTCTCTGGGGCCCTGGAGCCAGTGTCGCCATTCCTCCAAGGCCCACTTTATGGCCAGCAGCTCGCGGTCCCCTACTCCATATCACTGCTGAGTGGAGTCAAATTTCTTGGAGAAAAAACTGCAAGTTTTTGGTCTGGACCTCGCTGGGAGAGAACGGCTCCGGCGCCCACATCCGAAGCGTCCACCTCCACAACGAATGGTTTGTCAGCATCCGGGTGAAGAAGGATGAAGCGGTGACAGAGTTCATGGAAGGCAGAGATGGCGGTGGAGGTGAGATGAGGGGCGAGTCAGAGCGGTTAATGGGGCTGCAACTGTACTGTAAAGCGACGGTAGAAGTTAGCAAACCCGAGAAATCGCTGGAGTTGTTTGAGAGTCTTGGGTAGGAGCCAATGACTCACAACTTCCAGTTTCTGCGGGTCCATGGCTACACCCTGGGACAAGATGACAAAACCCAGGAACGTGGTGGAGCGCTCGTGAAAAGCGCACTTTTCCAACTTACAGTACAGTTGATGGGTGAGGAGTCTCTTTCACGACGTATTCGTTGATGGTTCGGGAGTAAATGAGGATGTCGTCCAGGTAGACGAACACCCAGCAGCCTAACATGTCTCTGAGAACATTGTTGATAAATTGTTGGAATACCGCGGGTGCATTGCAGAGACCAAAGGGGATGACCAGGCTTTCATAGTGTCCGGTAGGGGTGATGAAGGCCGACTTCCACTCATCGCCCGTCTTCCACTCATCACCCTCTCTGATGCGCACCAAGTTGTAGGTGCTCCTTAGTTAGGCTAAGGTCCAACTTAGTGAAAATGGTGGCGCCAGAGAGCGCGTCCAGGGCAGAGTTGGTAAGAGGCAACGGGTGTCAGTTCTTGATGGTGATGTTGTTGAGTCCCCGGTAATCGACACAGGGACGAAGACTACCATCTCATTTCTTCACAAAAAAGAGCCCCGCGGTGGCAGGTGAGGAGGAGGGCCGGATGGTACCATGGCGAAGTCCGCTGGAGACATACTCCTCCATTGCCTGCATCTCGTTCTTCAATAGGGAATAGAGGTGGCCACGGGGTGGGATGGAGCCTGGCTGAAGGTCGTTTGCCAGGTCGTAGGGGCGATGTGGAGGTAGATGGGTGGCATGTTTCTTGCAGAAGACTTCAGCCAGGTCCCGGTAGTCTCGTGAGATGTTATCTGTGTCGACATCGGGGACCTTGGTCTCCCTAGAGCACATCCCAGCCTCGGCCCGTACACATAGTTCGTTGCAGGTTGGTTCCCATTGTAGGATCCGATTTTGGGTCCAGGAGATGAGTGGGTCGTGACGCAGTAGCCATGGGTGTCCCAGGAGGATAGGTGGTGATGGAATGGAGGTGATGTAAAGCTGGATCTGTTCCTGATGGTTAATGACGAGGGTGATAGGCTGGGTTCGGAGGGTGATGGGACTGGAGGAGAGGGGCCGACCATCAACTGATGTAATAGTTACGGGCTGGGATAACGCCTCTGTCTTTACCCCCAGTCTTTTGACATAAGAAGGGTCAATGAAGTTGCCCGCGGCACAGGAATCGATGAACGCGGCACTTCCAACTCGTTTGTGGTCAAACTGGTCAAGACAGTATTATAGATTAAAACAGGCACTTTTTTTCTACTTCCTGATCAATCTGTTCTCAAGACAATAGTATGACACACCTGCTAGCACTTTTCTGTTGGCAGTTGTATGGTATGATATGATTCTTTACCCACAAACCTAATGTTATTACTTACTGAAAATAACCAGGAGGTCCTGCTACGATTTGGAGGTAGCTGCATTTACTGTGTGGAATAGAGGCTCTTAAAATCACACACTGTATATTGTGTTGTGATTTTTTCAATTGTTTTAAAAGGCATTGCAGACTAATTGTAAGGTGATGAGCACAAATGACTACCCATAGGGCTTCAGTTCTATAAATGTGGAATAGACAAGTTATATCCTCTTACTTCTGTAAGTCAGTTTGGATAAGAGCATCTGTCAAATGCTGATTAAAATGTATATTTCAGTGTTATACTGATATTATACTTAAACTGTAAACTTTCTCTAAATATTTTTATTCTTCAGTAGTTTTAGAGCATTAGAATGTGTGAGCTGATCCAGAAACAAATCCTGACTGAGATTGTGAATGAGAAATCAGAGATATTTTCTAAAGTCTGTTCTGTAATGGATAAAAACTAATTGCTCTGATATGATCATTTCTTTGTGTTCTCATAGGGAATAATGGTGGAGGTGGCGGTTCACTTTCTGCAGGAGCAATAGCTGGAATTGTTATTGGAGTTTTATTAGGTGTAGCTGCAATTGCTGGTTTGATTTTCTACTTTGTGAAAGACAAAAAAATGTAAGTACATTAGCCCATAACTTTAATAAATTATTTTCTTTGTAATCACAAAATTATCACCACTTCTGGAGTGGCTCTGTGACAAAATTGGGCCAACAATGATTTCAAATTAGTAACCTGTCTTATTTTGGTGTGAGCCATGTTTAAATTAGTTGTTCTGCTGTAAATGTAAATCAGGAGCAGATGCCGTGGGTCCTCCAGCATATACCAGTCTGATTTACAGCTAAATAAATAACAATTATTTTCTAATCAAAATATAAAACTTTTAAGTTTTCATCTTCTGCTTTATAAAGATGTAACACAAGCTTCTGAAATTGTGAGAAAGTGTGACAAATGTTCTTGTAGCTGTTCAGACAGTGGTTAATTAAAAAAAAGTAAATGCAGTTATTTATTTACACAGTAAAGTTTTAATCTCAGTTATATCTACAAAAGTTTCAGGTCAAGATTGCAGTATTATTATTATTATTATTATGTAAACAGTTATACTTACATATTTGTTATTGTAATAAATATCATCAAACTTGCAGGCCAAAAATGACCTCTGGAGGAAATAAGCAAGATGGAGGTATGTTTAAAGAATTTCAGTCATTTATAAATATGTTGTGAATAAAATGTGTATGATTGTACAATAGATTGATTATTTTCATGTAACATAGATTAGATTACCAGAAGAAAGAAATATCAGATGTATACATTGTGTGTTATTAGGCAAGTTGCATTTTTGGACAATTAATTTCATTATTGAACAACAGTGCTCTCAATAATCCAAAATGGTAATAAACCTCAAACCTAAATATTTAAGAAAGTAAAATTGAGGTTTTGGCTTTCTTAGAAGAATATCTATGTGTGCACAATTATTGGGACTATTAGTGTGCAGAATTATTATGCAACTAAATGAAAAACAAAAAGTTTCCCATCTGACTTTTTTTTTGTCTGTTAAAGTGAGAATAATAAACAAGCAATTCAAAATCTACAAATAAACATTTCTGACATTAAAAAAAAAAAAAAAAAAAATGGTGACCAATATAGACACCCTCCTTTTCAGTAACAGTCATAAGCCTTCCATTCATGGAATCTGTCAGTTTCTTGAACTGTTGACCATCATCTTTTTGTGCAGCAGCAACCACAGCCTCCCAGACACTGTTCAGAGATGTGTACTGTTTTCCTTCACTATAAATCGCCTGTTTAAGAAGGGCCCTCAAGTTCTCAATAGGGTTCAAGTCAGGTGAGGAAGGGAGCCATGTCATTATTCTTTCTTCTTTAAGACTTTTACTGGTTAGCCATGCAGTGGAGTACTTTGATGGATGCGCTGGAGCATTGTCTTGCATAAATCTCATGGTCGTCTTAAAGTAAGTGTATTCTTAAAACTAGCATTAGGTAGTCCATTTTAATCCCCCAAAAAGGTCCAACTACCTCATCTTTAATAGTGCAAGCCCATACCAGTACCCCACCTCCACCTTGCTGGCGTCTGAGTCAAAGTAGAGCTCCATGCCTATCACTGATCCAGCCACATGCCCATATATCTGGTCTGTCAAGAGTCACTCTCATCTCCTCAGTCCACAGAACCCACAGAAAAATCTGTCTTCAGGATTTTATGGCCCAGTCTTGACATTTAAACGTACGCATATTGTTCTGTGGTGGTCAGATTTCAGCTTTCCTTACCTTGGCCATGTCTCTGAGCATTGAACACCTTGTACTTCTGGGCACTCCAGGTAGGTTGCAGTTTCGGAATATGACAGCACTGGAGGATAATGGGTTCCTGGTAGCTTCACGCTTGATTCTTCTCAAATCTTTGGCAGTTAATTTGCATCTTTTTTTCTCAGCACATTTTTTGCGACCCTGTTGACTATTTGCAACAAAACATTTGATGGTTGTGTGCTCATGCACCAACATCTTAGCTAGTTCAAGAGTGCTGCATCCTTCTGAAAGACTTCTTACAATGTTTTACTTTTCAGAGTCAGTTAAAACTCTTTTTTGGACCATTTTGCCTGAGGAAAAGAAGCTGCCTAATAATTACACACAGCTTGATATACAGTAGGGTGTTGATCTCCTTAGGCCACATCCTCTCTCATCACACAAATACACATCACCTGATATACATAAATCCAATAAGCATTCAAGTTTATACAGCTTGGAGTTTGAAAATATGCATAAAAATTATGATTTGGTCAAAATACTTGCTTGCCTAATAATTGTGCACACAGTGTATATGGACGTATTTTGGGGAACATTATTTTTGTGATAAAAAAATATTAAAATTTATTATTGGCCAATGGTTGCCTAAAAACATTCTAATATTCTATTGTATAATGATGATGTTTTGGATTTTTTTTTCTCCCACAGCAACACCAAATGAACGACAACTTGTAAGTCATTGTCTTAAATTTCCAGTCTTGTGCTCCATACTCCATTCAATGTAGAATAAGACAAGACAAGAGTAAGACAAGAGTTTATATGAGACTTTGTCTTACCTTACCATCAAATGATTTTTGATAGTGTTTATTATAGAGAAGTAATTAAAGTGACGAAGACTCTGTAGTTACGAAGTGACGAAGGTACTGTAGATAGATATCTCTTACCGTAAACCTGAGGACTTTGACCTCATTCACCACATTGGCTGTTCATACACTGGTAACTATGAACACAGTGATCACTTTTAGTAAATTATATAAGCTAAAAGAATGTTACTAGATACAAACTGAGCAGGAACTCATACAAAACCTTAAGCAGTCATGGCTCTATATCTAAACTTTAACAACTCTGTGTGATTACCTATTGTAGCAGCTGAACTGGATAATGGTGACTGTAAGCTAATCTTATGCACTTTATGGCTTATATCTTTTGATATAGAAATCTTTTTAATAAAGTTTTCTAGTGCCACAGTACTATAAAAATAGCAACAAATAAATAGAGAGAGAACAAAAAAGTTTGCTATAGTATCATATATCTAGTTGCGATGTAATCTGTGAATATTACATTATTTAAGGTGAATGAAGAGTACACAGCAATAATCAATCAAATTCTGTGTAAATGCATTATTTTTGCTTCTTGCTCCACCTGCCATGTCATTAGGGAAAAAAACAACAGCCTGCATTCTTTATGGATTTGTGCAAAAAATATTAGTAATTAATAAATTAATTATTATTATTATTTTCAATTTATAGTCTATTTCTACTTAATCTACAATTTTTAAGGAATATCTTTAAACAGTGTTGGCAGAGATTTTAATAAGGTTACATTCATAAACTCTGCCAGACAAAGGACTAGCCCTTAGTTACATCAGTGACTCCTAACGTCTAACTGACCTTAGTAAAAATGTTCACAGCTAGTCTGAATTTGTTACAAGATTCAAAGATTAAAATTATGTGATTATGACATATGTTACATATGTAATGCAGCTCTGTGGTGAATAGTCAATTTCTATTATATACAACTTTTAACTAAATTTTATGAATTAGGTTTCCACTATTCCATTAAGCTACACTTTAACTTGAAATTAAAGTTGATAAAAACTATTCGTTCATTGGGCATTTTTTTAAATGGTTGTTTTTCATTGGTTTAAAAGAAAATGTTCTCAGATATTTATACCAGTTTGACTTGCAACTGGTCTAGAGTGCAAAGTGCAGTTCTGCTTTAAGGTCTGATCCAGCAAACATATATGATCTTTCTGGAAAACCTAAAAGAAACTTCTAGCAATTAAATAATAGACGGTTACTTTCTACTAAAGTCTGTTAAACATATATCGCTTCTTAAAGCAAATATCTGTTATGCAATTTGTCATTTGTTGTTACTGTATAATTTTTAAATTAAAATCTGCAAACCCGGATTTTATTGTTTGGCTGACACAAAAATATGAAAACAAATCAGATTATTTTAAGCAATAAACATGTACAGATGTAGAAAATGGCACTTTGCATTACACACCTATTACAAATACATAAATGAACTGTCATTTTTGCTGTACCATTCACAAAGTTAGTTGAACTAATTTGTAACTGAAAGCAAAACTTAATGAATGTTTTTGGTTCCAGGAGATGCACTATGCAGAAATCAACCATCTTCAGTCTAATCAAGGGCAAAAAAGAGTACCAGCCATGCCAAGGGCTCAGGCATCTCATGTGTCTCAGAATAATAAGGTAAAAAGCTCTTTTTGACTTCATTATAACATCTAAGGACAATGGGTGCTTGAAATAGAGTGGTAGTAGACAGTAATATCATATCTGTTTTTCATAATCTTCCAGTAGCCTGATTTCTATTGCCTAACCACAGAATCACTAATGGTTTAATACTTAAATATCTTACTCAAATAAAAGTGAGTGTATCCAGCCAAAAATATAAAAGTAAAATAAAAGTTTTTTTATTTTAAATGTAAACAAGTATAAAATAATTTTGCACTGATGAAATTTTGTGAAAAGTAACTTTTACTCAGTCAAGCTTGTTGAACAGAAGATGATCTTTGTTTTTAAAACAGCTATGCCACTTTGTTGTTAAGGTTTGCAGCATTTACCATTACCTCACATTTGGTGAACAAATTATGTTACCTACTCGAATTGGTGCTAATTTAATCTTGCATTAGAAAATAAATCAGGTTAATAATGTTAAACTCAAAACTTGAATGCACAATGCATATTTTCAGCTCAGGTAGTTATCGCTCTTCAAGATGATAAGTATGATAACATTGAAAGTTTAGGAAGCTGCTATGTTTGAGTGGAGTGCATTGTGAGGTGAGAGAGGTGGTTATAAGAATGACTTAAAATCCATTGCATAATTGTTGTCTTTAGCTACAATTAAAAGAAGAGTACAACGAGTCTCAGTAGGCAGTTTTAAAGGCAATGCAGGTAATGAAGGAAAATTTAAGGCGTATTTAAAAAAAATAAGGTAGATATAGCGCTAACAATAAAGTGTAGCATGAGTATTGTCATGTATATTATAATAGTTTTTTTTTTCACTTTTCAATTGAGAAAACACAGTACTTTGTCTTTTAGATCCTTGTCAGCTAGACTACTAAAATATTAAACATTACCATTAATGACTCAGAACAATGAAAGTAAATATAATATAAGAAAAGTGGGAAAATATTTATAAACCATTCCAAAGATTTTTTTAAAACTGTATTAAAGAACAAACTAATAATTTGTGGGAAGATTAGTAGGACTGCATCCTGCAGCACAACTGATGACACTTCATCTTTTACAGACAGCAACATCTAATCCTGCGGCTCAAACGGTTTATGCTGATGTGAGGAACATATAGAATGATGCTACAGCATTAAAATGTGGACCACACTGACCAAGCCTGCCAAACCATGCTTAAAAAAAACAGGACTGTGGATTTTATCAGCGTGGGGAAGCCCGGAGAATCCAAAATCTTTAAGCTGAATATTTTTTATGCAGATTCTGCTTGAATATGTATTCTTGGCTATTTCAATGCAACCCTCAGTGTTGAGTGTGAATTTATTTCTCTGTTAATTTAGTTTAGTACTTATTTATATATTAATATAATTTAGAAAATTACATAAATATATACAGTACAAATATAGTTGTAGTAGTTAAAATAGTCCCCATCCACTATATTAGAAACACGTATGCACCTGCAAATTCATTAATCTAATTGGCCAATTATGTGGAAACACAATGCATAAAATCATCCAGATACAGTTTCTAAAATACTCAAACCAGCCTTCATATCTGGCACCAACGACCATGCTGTAGGCAACGTCACATATATACAATATATGGACAACAATATACACTATACAATGACATTGTATCCAAATAAATATACTTCAATATTGAGATTTGAAGGTATAACAGCTTCCACTCCACTCTTCTTGAAAGGCTGCCCACAAGATTTTGGAATGCTTCTGTGGGAATCTGTGCCCATTCATTCTGTAGAGCATTTATGAGGACAGGCATTGATGTTGGATGAGAAGGCCTGGCTCGCAATCTCTGTTCCAGTTCATCCCAAAGGTGCTCGATGGGGTTGAGGTCAGGGCTCTGTGTGGAGCAATCAAGTTCTTGCACAATGAGTACATCAAACCATATCTTTATATTCCTTGCTTTGTGCACTGGGGCACAGTCATGTTGGAATAAAAAATGGCCTTCCTCAGACTATAAAGTTGGAAGCATAGCATTGTCCAAGATGTCTTGGTACACTGAAGCATTAAGATTGCCCTTCACTGTGGATAATCGGCCTGATTGAAACACCTGTATTCAATAATTGTTTAAATACTTTTGTTCCTATATTGTATATGTATGTGTTAAACGTGAACATTAGCTGAGCGCTTGACCTTTTTATGCATTGCTCTGCTGCCACATGATTTGTGGATTTAGGTAATTATACAGGTGTTCCTAAGAAAGTGAACGGTAATTCTACTTAACATGCAATCTAATTCATATTCATTCTGGTCCCATTTTGCTGTCAGATTCTCCAGTAATAACTAATAAATTATGAGATGGGAATTGAAAGGGCAATTGTGGCATGGAGACGACCTTTGATTAGAAATATATCGGTAAAGTATGACAGGTATTATGGCAGAGGGCATTGTAAAATAATGTCATAAAACAAGCTTGTTGTTTTGAAGCTGTGATAGAGACAGACCATGACTGTGTTTTGAACCTTTGAACCTGTTTAACTTTGTTACTCAGGCAACTGAATTGAGGAAGTAATAAGCAATATGTTAGAAAAGTACTGGAAGTTCAAATAGAAAAAGCATAACTGTTCCCAACATAAAAGACTATAAAACCATAACATATAAAAGACTATGTGTATGTGTGTATACATGCAGTATATATACTGTATATATAAAAATGAATTAAAGTAATTATATACATACACTGTACATAAGAAATATAACTTTTTTTTATATACTGCTCCAATTTTTTTGCATTTCAGTTTTTCCTTTTTATTTTTTTGTTTTTTTTTTTAAATCCACTAATGGGGCTAAATTGGCCTAGCCATGTGTGTGTGTGTGTGCGTGCGTGCGTGTGTGCTAGTTTTGCAACGGGTTGGTGTCTAAGCTAGGTGTTTTTTTGACTCATGGTTTCTGGGTCATGCACTCTCTCCAAAATGACCCTTGAACATGAGGAAGTGAACTAATTATTAAAAAAATTGTTACCTATAAAATTCATTTTTGACCCAATAAATGACCAAATTGATTAAATGCACATCTACTGTAATAGCTTCTTGCTGCAAACAGAATGTTATAAATAATGCTACATGTTTTATTTTAATAATTTGATAACTGTATCCATTGCCACTCCAGAAATTAATTACAAACCTGACCTGATGTCATGTTTTCCCTGAAATGTTAAAGACATGATGCCTAATAAAAGCAATACTTCAGATGGTCAAAGTTGTTTGGTGTAAGTGTTTTTTTTTTATTATTTTATTTCAGAATCTAGATAGAAGTGGGGCTACTACATAAGGTGTTCTGTTCACAGAAAACTCTGCTCTCATTTGTTTATTTTATTTTTACACACTTAAAATTGAAACATTTAGCAAACAGCATGAAACAAAGACAGTTTCAGGAACCTGATTTTCGGTCTGCATTTACTTTCGTCCTACTGCATAAGATGGACAGTACATGGGTGTCGAGTCATTTAAAGAAAGAAACTGTTACAGTAACAGTTTCTGCATGTGGTTAAGGTGGTGAAAACAATGAATATGAGAATGTGGGAAAAAATGAAGTGTTGGATGCAGAACTCAAACTCAAGCATGCTCCTAAAATTGCATAAACAGCAATTTGTAGTCCATTCCAGTTTTTACATTTTATAGTTATGACTGTTTTATTTAACATTTTTTAATGTTTTTCCACTCTCATTTAACTGTAATGAAATAGCTGTCAGAGGTTTCACACTTGCTATGAGATTTACATCAGCATTGCAACATTTCCTGCAAAATGACTGTACGTGCAGAAAAACTGTCTGTGGGAACAGACTTGCTGAAACTCATAAGTTATACTGAGTAAAAGAACAGGACATTACATTGTGCAAGATTTTAAATCATCAATTTCTAAGTTGAAATGTGTTTCTAGACTAATCTTTTAATTATAAAGTAAGTGTTTTAACCTTTTTTTAGACAGAGTTGCTGATGCTATTATCCAAAGTAATTTACATGAGGCGGTAACAAATTATATACAGTAGCTGAGCAGCTGAAGGTTAAAAGGGTCAAACAGTGTGTCTTGAAATGTAGTGACGATATATAGTAGTGATGCTATATTATTATATCTCCCATTTCCCATGAAAATATAAGTGATTGGCCTTGTGACTTTTTGAAGCTTTTAGATTCCTTATCTGTGGAGCGTCATCAGTTCATCAGGTCTGAGTTTGAGTCTTTGCTTACTACAGCTTGACATGTTTTAAATAAGGACTTATGTAAGGGTTAAGCAGTAACAATGTCCATTTATTATTTTTAGTATTTTCTTTCACAAATGTTTAATGTACTACTACTAATAGAGCATTATTGTAATTTTTTTTTTCTAAGCTTGTTAAAGTAGTAACTGTAAGTGAGTTGTCTATGTCTTCCATTCTGTCTGTGCTGTCAGCCTATCTGTCTATTTAACTTACTGCATCTGTCTGCTTGCATGTTTTATGGTTGTCTTTTAGTTCTATAAAATATATTGTAAATTAATTATTTTCTATACATGAAAATATAATTTAAAAAATTTAATAATAATCTGTATAACTATTTCCGTATAAGACAATGATAAATTTACTCAGATTGTCAGATTGCGTTTTGATTCAGTTTAACTAAATAAAACTTGAGAAAACATTTAATAACCAGTAACATGATTAAGATAGTGAGTCTACACTAAACTCTTACAGATCCTATTTGTGAAAAGATCAACTGATCAGTCAATGTTTAACCAACAGCCTAATGTGGAGCGGTCAGATTGTTTAGCATGTGACAGATCCTTTTCACCAGGGAGAATGAGCTTATCCATGGACAATGCGACTGTCTTTTAGCTTACAGGAAGAGTCAGATAATGGCCAATACAGTGCAAGGTCCTTAAGGTAAGTATCTGTGTAAAAAGCAAGGCCTACTGGAAACAATGCAATTAGGCCTTATATATCTTGTATGTCAAAATTGTCTTTATTGCTCCCAGTGTATCATCTAAGATATCAGATAATCAGGTGAACGTCCGTAACCTTTAGAGAATAATGACGGATAAGCTCAGACACCTGATAATAAACATGACCTCCTTTTGCAGTTGGATATGTAATCATTAGCCTGACATTAAACTGACCTGAAATATGCATGCAGTGAGTAAACCTGTGATGCAGAACAGGATGGATTGCACTGTGCTGTAGGCCTTGCATGCCGGCTTTCCACAGGGAAGGTTCATTTCTGAGGGTCCAAGGATTTTCTGGATCTAATCTGAAATTGGACATTCACCTGTGTCACTTTGAACCTGGGAGCAGGCAATATTGGACACGTCACCAAAAATGGTGCAGGAGAACAGAACCACAGAACACTAGAGCCACCTGGTGGTTATTAGTGTGAATCCTGGTCAAATCAAGTCAAGTAGGCTTTTATTGTCATTCCAACCATATACAGTTAGTACACAGTGAAACGAAAACAACGTTCCTCCAGGAATAGGGTGCTACATACATGCAACAACATAAATTTACAACATACATTTTACATTTTCTAAGTTACTCTAAAAGAAGAACTATCAATATCTATACAAAAATACACAATAGACAAAGTGCACGTGCAAATGTGCACACAAGAGGTACATGACAGACACAACAATGTAAGACATAACAGTACTTTTTGATGAAGGTCCACACATAATAGATTAAGAGGTTTATCTTATATATACTGTATATACTGTATGTATGTATGTATGTAGTGCTATCAAAAGAGTATTTTTCCCCAATTTTTTTTCTTCTTTGTTACATTTAAATGATTTAGATCATCAAACTAACCCAAGTAAACACAAAATGCAGTTTTTAAATTTAAATGTATTTTTTTAAGGGGAAAAACTGTCCAAACCTGCCTGACCCTATGTATAAATGTAAACCTAATAACTGGCCGTGCCACCCTTGAGGGCAACAACTGCAATCTGGTTATTTCACACCACTGTGGAGGTACTTTGGCCAACTCATCTTTGCAGAATTGTTTTATTTCAGCCACTTTGGAGGGTTTTTTAAGAATGAACACATTGTTTAAGGTCATGCTACAGGATTTAAGCCCCGACTTTGACGAGGCCAAATCCTTAATTAAGTTTTTTTTTTTTTACTTTTTTGAGCCATTCATAATGCAGCTTTAAAAGCAGCTATAAAAGCAGCTTTTATTGTTGCAACTGTCCTCTTGGTAACAAGCTTTTTTTTGTGCTAATACCAATTCTGCCTGAGAGAGGTCTCCATACCGATCCCTGTTCAGAACAGCATTGGCTCTTTAACGTTTTTCCCACTTCCATATCTGCACTGTTCATCAGTCTGCTTCATGTCTTTTTGTTTCTAAGGGTTTCCAGACTTAACAATTTATAACATGTTGACTTTGGTTAATCAGCATTTTTAGAGTATTATAATTCAGTTAAAATTTGCTCAAGTTGTATTTTCATGCAAATGCATAACTATATGTTACAAGCTATAGTTAAAAAATAATAATGAAATAAACAAAAATTATTGTAAGCAATACATTGTACTGATTGTTATTGTTTCTTTTTGTAATAAATTCCTTTTTGACATGGCATATTGGGAGTTGGACATAATATCAAATAATAAGAA
Source organism: Clarias magur (assembly GCA_013621035.1). Lineage (NCBI taxonomy): Eukaryota > Metazoa > Chordata > Actinopteri > Siluriformes > Clariidae > Clarias > Clarias magur. The sequence goes on from QNUK01000056.1 coordinate 97,304, forward strand.
ATATTATTCTGCAAAATAATATGTGCAGAAAATGCTTCTACAAGCCTGCTATAACAGTCAAAACAGTTACTGAGCATTTTCTAATTGTGTGTGTGTGTGTGTGTGTGTGTGTGTGTGTACTCTTCATTGGATATTAGTATGCATACTTCATAGTTTCCATTTCAACAAAAGATTAGTACAAATGTAAATTTAAAAAGGGAAGACTGTGTCAAATGAAAACCTAACAGTATAATAATAGCCAAGTGATATTTCATTTTTATCAGACTTGCACTCATGGAAAGACAAAAACACATCGTAAGCCCATGTGTTTTACAATTACAAAACTCATCAGAAACTGACTTGATACATTTTTTTGTCACCATTGTTACTAACCATACACTGATCAGCCATAACATTATGTTAAATAGGTCGCCCCTTTTACCACCAGCATTAACCTTTCATTAATTTGATCTACACTAGTGCTTCAAATGAATTGGACTACACAGGCCAGCCTTCTCTCTCCATGTACATCAGTAAGTCTTGGCCACACATGACCTTGTTGACAGTTCACCGCTTTTCCTTCCTTGGATTACATTTGGTAGGACACTCAAATCCTTATGATTGCCTATTTTTTCTGCTTCCAACACATCAATTTCAGCAGAAAAACATTCACTTGATGCCTAATATGTCCTACCCACTTCCAGTTGCTATTATAATGAGATATTTAGAAGGGCCAAATTGTGATGGCTAGACAACTGGATCATACTGTAGCAACTCTAATACTGCAGCTCTTTACTGTTGTGGTAGCTAAGTGGGCACCTACTCAATATTAGGCGGGTGGTCATAATGTTATGGCTGATAAGTGTACTATAACATGTCACACAGTAGTCGGAATGTGTACCAACATCAGTTAAAAATGTTTGTCACCCAGCACAAATGTCAAACCTATTTTACTGTTTGCTTCGGTCCAACTCTATCTTCATCAATACAAGATCTTGGAGAGAAATGAATGCAACCTAGGATTGAGAACAAGACCACCTTAATAATCACAGTAGTTGTGCTTATGAACTCATCTACATTATATGATGGCATTATTATGACATTTGTGCATAAACTTGCCTGCAACTTAACCAGTCTTTTTTGGCCTTGTTACTTCACTGTATGTCTGATGTTATTGAATTCATCCGGTTCAGAGAAAAAAAAATATTCCAACGTCAAAATAGTGTAAAAATGTTTGAGAAAATGCCACATTTTACAAAAAACAAATCCATCCATCTATATAGTACATAGAGATAGAAATCCTGTAAATGTACATGTGTGTATGGGGAAACCTCTACACCTCTATTACTTTTCAGTTTTCAACTAATCATTGTAGTGTGTCCATAATTAATCATTACCACATTACCATACAGTGACCTAAGATAGAAGATATTTGTAATCCATAGTGATTTAAGTAAAGCAGTAAATCCACAGGAATGTTACAAAACCTGACAATGATGTGAGTGCTGTATAGTACTACAGTATATACGTTTCCACCAAGATGACCAAAAACATGTGAGAAATAGTTATAGGACAAAGAAAGAGAGTCACAGCCAAACACACACACACACACACGCACACACACACACACACACACACACACACACACACACACACACACACACACACACACACACACACACACACACACATAATAGACTTGCACAAAGCAACACTACATTCATACAATAGGAGTAAAAATCACGCCCATTAAACAAAAGGGCTTTCAATCATTTCAGCATATACTGTAACTCAGGGAAGACAAGCTCACCTGATACAGAGAGAAGTTACCATATGAATGTTCAAGCGTACTCAGACAAAATAGGCTTTCCAAAACTGAACTTTTGGTGGGTTTAAATAATAAAAATAAAATGTATAAAATATATATATAAATATATAGACATCTGTACATATTTGATCAAAAATGGTAAAGGTGTAATGATTCGTTTATTAAGTTTTTTTTTTCTTTTACAGAACTGTTTGCTTTGTATTGTATGATAACATTGTCTTTTTTTTTTGGTGCCCTTTGATCCTCCTGTCAGAGATACGCAGTCATAACCCTGCACACCAAATGTTGGTTTTGTCCATTGTTAAGCCTGTGCTGCTAGGAACATTGGTCTATACTGGTAAATAGTGGTTAATCATTGATAGCTTTACTGCAATGTGGCCTTATTTCAGTTATATCATTAATATTTTTCTGTGATGTCATTCCAGCATGTAACAGGGACAAACTTTAGAACTGCTTCCCCTCAGCCATGTCTATAATAAATAATAAATATTTAATGATAATAAATATAAATAAATTGAATAAATAATAAATTTATGTAGCAAGGTAAACAATAATGATTTACATAATAGACTAGATATGAACAAAATGAACTGCAGACATCATAGTAAGAACCCATGCAGTTACATTTTGCAATGACCGATTGCAATAATAAGGTTGTCATGGCAGATCGGATTTGTATGTCATGGTGATTCACATTCATAATTACAAGTGACTTTTGTCTGAGTCTAATGTGGACGTGTCCATCCTTTGAAATGGCACACATGAGCACATTGTCACACCTTTGCTCATATTATCTACGTTTAATCTAGATTTCAATGAAATCTAACTAGGTTTGAGCTGTCTCCTGCTGTATATCCTGCTGTATATACTGTAGTGTGGAGTGAATTTGGGACAGCATTTAAAGTATTTTAAGTATTTAAAAGAAGCCAGTCTTAGCATTCTGTCTGACTGTATATTATTTTGAACACCATTAAAGATGGGTTTGGTCATTTTGGACAGATATCATCACTGGTTTAGGTCTTTACTATCATTCTTAGTGATAAATTAAAAGATTTGTAGCATACTAAATATATGTAATTAAATAAAGTATAGTGTAATTTATGTAGTATAAATCAAATTTCAATAACAGGATACCAGTAGTGAAATTAAAATATTTACCCCGAAGCCAAAATAATATCCTTAGTTGATAATAAAGTTAAACATGGCGTAAACATTACATTTTAAATCATATAAATCATATGTGAAGATATTAGGGGAGTACTGGCTCAGGTGGCGAGGACTTTAGGTTGTTAATTTGGGTATCTGATCATCCGGGTGGTTGCCACACCCCATATTACCCAGCCACTGCAGGAAGTTCTGGTCGGTTAGAAAAATGGGAGGGCTGTGTCAGGAAGGGCTTCTGCCGTAAAATGGTGGTTCACTGTGGCGACCCCTGACGGGAGAAAGCAGCATGTAAAAATATTGCAGTTTGTTGTAATTGACATTATTTTCTTTTTTAACTATACAATTCCACGTGAGTGGTTTAAACTTTCCCCAACATCAGCATTTTATTCTTAGTCGGATCTTAAATGTATTGAATCAGGTGTATAAAATACAGGAAAATATGTAGCTAAATTAATCTACATAGCATTCTTAAATATTTAAATTACCCAGGACATCTTTTATTGTGTAGTACTTGATTATGAAAGTCCACGTATCATCTTGCTTTTCTTTTACATTTCTAATTATTGAAATCACTTTTCTGCTCCATCAAACACAGTGTCTGAGCAAAAAAAAAGTTTTTAAAACCTTGTAATATTTTGTTGGACCACCTTTTACTTTAATTACAGCTGTGGCAAAAGTTTTGATAAGCTCATGCAATATCAGAACATTTATTTCAGTGGAGAGTTGCATTAATTCCTCTTCAAGATCTTGTATTGATGACCGGAGAATCAGACCACTGCGCACAGACTAAAGTCTTCTTCAGCACATGCCAAAGATTTTCAACGTTGGCCAATTTATGTATAAAAATAATTTATTTTCCTACATCCTACAGAACCCCTCTTTCACAATTTGAGCATGAATCCTGATATTGTCATCTTAGTACAGTATACTGTATATATAGTACAGTATGTATAAGTATATAAGAAAAGTTCCTTTGATGAAAAAATATGGTCATTTAGCAAGTCAGCTGACCTTACTTTTTGGACACTTAACATTACTGAACATAGCTTACTAGACCTAGATTAGCCTCACTGATAGGTGGTTTTCTTTAGTCTACTGTACATAGCTGTATTGGATACTCAGTACATTAGTAAGTGTTAACTAACTTGTTGCCAGCTGAAAAAATATCAATCAGTGCAGTTTTTTTTTTTCGAATGCAAGACTCTTAACTATTTGCTTAGTTTGTTTTATTTACTTATTTATTTGTTAGTTTATTTATTTACTGGCTGAGAAGTACAGTATTACCAATGAAAAGTATACATTTTAATTGTAATTTCCAGGTTATGTCACACAGTAACCTGTTTGGAAAAATCAACATTTTGCCAGCACAACTGCCTTATGCCATTTTCAAACTTTTACTCATTTCAGCATATTATTATTCTTTGAAACACAAGGTTGTCTATTCCTAAACATGTCATTTATAAATGCCTATAGAATCTTATTTTAGAAGCTTCATACGTTCATGTTTTAAGGGAAAGCATGACACATACTGTATCTGCCTGATATTTTTTAGCAAACATTTTTTTGCTTCTTTCTGTCACATGATTGTTGAAGCTAAGGTATTTCCTGTGGAAAACACTAGAAGGTTTACTCCCTGTTCCTGCTGTTGCAGTCACTCCCGTAATAAATGACAGGTTCTGTATGCGTCAGGAAATGCGTCATGCTGTGTTCTAGAAACTGATGGTTATAAAGTTCATACCTGTGCTACAGTATACGAAGCTGTCGTCATGTCATTGTCTCATTTATAATGTTTCTCATCATCTCTTACACGTTGTGTAATTACAAAGTGCAACAAAAACACAAAATGTCTTCCTTGATCTAATTTACTGTCACTACTTGCTGTTTGAATCACTGCAAAATCACAATCAAAGCATGAGTTGGACAGCAATATTTTTTAAAGAAAAATCAACCAGCATATATTGATATTAAATTGCATTCCTAAATAACCAAAAACACCACTGCAAGCCGATTTATTTATCATTTCAACCTATATGGTGACAAAACTGTGGGAGGTGGCATTATAGATTAAAAAAAAAAAAGAATAAATAAATCACACAAAATTCATAATACAAATAATATTGACAAAATAGTTTGGCATTTGTGCTTTTTTTTCCACGTTCATGACAAACATGCACAATATATTCTCTATCAGTATAAAATGCACCTGTTAGCTTTTTTTGTTCAACTAATCAAATGTAATTTTTTATTTTATTATTAAGCTGGAGCTGGAAATGGTTTGTAGTAAGCGTGATATGGCTGTCACTGTCATTGCATCAAAACTAGCAGTTAATTTACACAACTCTGATCTCACATGTTTGTGTGATTGATTTGACAAAAGGTTATAGCTGTCCAATACAATCCTCATATCTAGACAACTGTATGGTATTTGCATCTAAAACTTGGTTTGACATAGAATAGATGTTGATGATGATAATGATTAGACTTACAGTTAATCTACTACACATTTGACTGTTTTATTTGATGGCTCATTAATGAATGATGTTGGGAATTACATTATCAATTAATATTGCAGAATGACCGAAAGGTTGTTCCCCAAAATGTAACTTCTATAACACCAAATTAAGTCCGGGAGAAAAGTGATATTTCAGAGTGGCTTTAATGTTGGCTTTTTTTTTTTATTAATCTGGTGCTGACAACTGAGAAAAAGCATTACGGGTTAAGTTTTTGGTTTCAAAACAATATTAGAAATGGACAGTGTGCCAATAGAATTACTTATTTTCATCAACACCCTCCTCAATTGGATGTAATATTTCCACAAAATAAACTCCACATTATACATTATTTCACTTTAGTTTATTAATAATTGTAAATGTAGACAATATGAGGCCATCAACTGCTTTTTATAAGCATAACAGGACAACGAAATACAACACAATAATACAACAGCAAAATCACCACCTTGGAGTGGAATGTTCTCAACAGCAATAGAAACTAATTAATCTCACACAGTCTTGAGTGAGTCACGCCTAACAGATGTTGAGTAAACAATTGCAAAACTTTAATGTACAAAATGCAAATAACCATTTGTTTTTGCAACACTCTTACTCAACATTGGATGATAGTGTTAATTTTGAAATAACACAATTTTAATGCACTATGTGTAATATGTGAAATACCTATTAAAATATAATATAATATAATATAATATAATATAATAATATAATATAATATAATATAATATATAATATAATATAATATAATGGTTGGCACAGTGGCATAGTGTTTAGTAATATTGCCTTGCACCTCTGTGGTCAAGGGTTCGATTTTCGTCTTTGTTTTTGGAGTTTGCATGTTTTTCCCATGCTTGGTGGGTTCCCTCTGGGTGCTCATTTTTTCTCACAGTCCAAAGGCATGCAGATTAGGATTTTTAGCATGTATGTGGTTGTGATTATGCAAGCACTTTTTGCCAGTGGATTGTCACCTTGTCCAGGATATACCCCACCTTGCGACCCTCTACATAGGATAAGTGATATTAAATGATTGATATATCACATATCATATCATATCATATCATATCATATCATATCATATCATATCATATCATATGGTTTCAGCTTCAGTTTTAGCAAGTTTTTTAATACATTTCTACCACAAGTGGCAATATGTTTGCGAATTGTCTTCAAGATGACGAATCATACTCGGAATAAAATATGGAGATAATGTTTTTAATCACTTTTTAATTTTAAAGTACTTTGGAGCCAAATTCAAATACACTACCATATGTTTTGGGAAGTGTAATTAGTGATGCTGCATCAAAGCTGCAAGGTCTTAGATTTGGTCATGAACATAGTTTACTGTCTGAACTTGTGTCCTATTCAGGGTGTATGTTTCTTTCCTGAAACTCTGAATATACTGTAACATGTACCATGATAAAGCACTCACCGATCTTTAGCATTGCTTGGATTCAGTCTCCAGACATTAAAAGTTTGGATTTAGATTTCTTATCACAATTTACCTTCATTCATTCATTCATTTATTTATTCAACTTCTGTGCCGATAATCCTGTGAGTAGGGTTGAGGGGGGCCACAGGGAACACACACACACACACACACACACACACACACACACACAACGGGCAATTTGGGAATGCCAATTAACCTAACCTGCATGTGTTTGGACTGTAGGAGGAAACCAGAGTACCCAGAGAAAACCCACCATGCACAGGCGGAACATGTCACACACCCAGACCCAAAGCAGGAATCGGCCACAAAAACACCCATAAAATCAAAAGTGAAAATTATTTCATTCAGATAACAAAGCACTCAGTGATCTTATAATCATATCTGAATCAAATATTAGTAATATAGAAACAGCGAAACCTTCCACAGGTTTCAATAAACACCTACTCCATTGTAAATGCAGCCTGAAAATTTAATTAGTTATTGCTTTGAGTCAGAAAATCTCTTTTCTTTCTCATTGTTTAAAATCTTGAAACCCACCTACACATTCAACTTGATGTAAAACAAGTCACATAAAACACTCTGCAAATTTACAGAAGATTAGATTGTACAACAAAGCAATACAGACTTCGGAGAAGTCCCTCTGCCCTACTTCCAATCTTGGAATATTTATCATTTGAAAATAACTTGCTGCTGATAAAGATGGCCTTACATGGATGGTACCACATTGAAAGTGTAAAGATGGCTGTGGATTTATTTATTTTTTTGACCGAAACGGTTGGAAGATCAGTCTTCCACTCAAGTCTCTATTATTGAACAGTTATTAACTTCAGTTTGATATCAAGCTTAAGCTGAGAACTGAATTCAGAAATGACGTTTGTGTATATACTGATAAGTTGTTCATAAGCTCATCATTTCCAGTTTACATAGTTACCCTTTTTGACTATACAGTACAGTATACAGTTATTAAAGCAATGATTTATTATCTCACTTTGATATCACCCAGTTGAGAACAGGTTCCCTTTTGAGTCTGGTTCCTCTCAAGGGCCTGTCCTCATGTCATCTCATGGAGATTGTTTTCATCAGTATCCCCTCTGGCTTGATCATTAGGGAATAAATTTACATATATTTAACATTCATGTTCAGAATATATATTTATGTTCAGCTTTATATACTGTACATTTCTTGTAAAGCTGCTTTGTGACTATGTCTATTGTTTAAAAAATTGTATAAATAAAATTTGCCTGGATCAAAGTTAATGTTCACGATGGTATTCTGACATCTTTTCCTTTATGCAAAGTTTCAAAATAAAAGTGTTTTTAATAAGTGCAAATAGTCAATGTTTAATTAAACACTTACAGCTATATTATATTCCCCCCAATACTCTTATATAATAATGTTTTATTTTGTATCCTTAATAAAACTGAGTACATTGATTACATGCCACATTGATTGCAAGATGTACTGTGATTCTGTATAGTCTGTTCTACAAACGTTTTTTTAAGAAAAACATTCTAAACAATAAATAAGAATTGACAAGGTTGAGGTTTGATTTTTTTCCTTTTTCATGCTAATAGGTGTGTGTGCATTGATGGGCCGGTACATCCAAGACTGAGTGTGTATCCTCCTTGCTTTAGCAGTCCAAAACCCCTACTTAGATCTAGACTCAGAGGCTATTATAGTTAGATATTACATACAGTAGTTATAGTAGTAGTTAACACAAGCTGGCCAGCAGACACAAAGCAAAAACCAATGGCTCATCTTGTGCAAATACACACTATAGACATATTAGGTCAGTTCTCCCCCATGACTACCATGAGATTTGTGGACTGTGATTGGTGGAGAGTTTGACTACTGATAAGGTTCGTGTTAACAATATAGCCTACACACCTTGGTGTGTGTGTGTGTGTGTGTGTGTGTGTGTGTGTGTGTGTGTGTGTGTGTGTGTGTGTGTGTGTGTGTGTGTGTGCGTGTGTGTGTGCATGTGTGTGCAAGGTATCACATAATTCTTTTGTAACAACTATACAAACATTTGCTGATGTATTTCAGCATACACACGAGCAGCAGCTATTTTTTACTTGACCAAACCCCTGGCACACATCTTACATAGGAACTTTAAGGAAGCAAGTAAGGACTGAGGAGGTCCAAAATGGAGTCTAAATGTTTCTGTTGCTTTGCCTTTTTCATCACAGTCTACATAACAGGTATTTCTAATATTAACATCCTAATATGTGTTTAATCTATTATTGCTATTATGTATTGTTTAAAAATTGATGTGGCTTATAAGGTATATATGCAGTATTTATTTTCTCATATCCCTTTCAGATCCAGTATTTTTATAGGCATTATTAAAATTAACGTTTTTAAATGAACTAAATCAGTTTATTTCTATACTTTTTTAAAGGTACTCTATTATACATAATGACCAATATTAACTGATCTTTTAATTAATTCTAAGCGATAGATAAAGAAGGTGGTGTGGAGAATAATGATGCCAACTTTGTCATTTGAATCTGTTGTTTACTACCATAACTTGGTTATTTTTGTTAAAACTTCACAAAGTAAATTTTAAAAATGACAATGCTAATAATGCTAATGTATGTCTTATATTAAAAAGGTATTAAAAAGGGGGTATTAAAAAGGTTGCAGTTGCTTTTGTCGTACGTCTTCTCTCAGATGCCTTAAAACCTGGTAGAATTCGCTATTCATGGTCCGGCCCCTGTGGATGAATTCTCGATGCACAATGCTGCGAATGTTGAAAAAGAGCATGCACTTTTTCCATGCTTGTCTTTTTCGGACATGAAGATGATGGACTCTTCCCCTGTGAAAACTTTTGCTTCGTCTCAGCGTTATCCCCCAAACACCCAAGTTTCATCATCAGTAATGATCCTCAACATTGACGGGTCATAAATTTGCATGCTGATGGAGTTCTTGGCAGACTTTGATTTGATGCTCCTTCTGCTCCTGAGTTTTATGACACACAACAATGGCAGTAATGTTGTGGATTGTTCTCCAACTATCATGCATGGTTTCAACATTTACGAGGGTTGAGCTCCTTGAAGGTTTTCCCGTTCTCCCGATCCCGATTCTTCTGCTCTTGAAGCAAAACACCCCGAATCATCTATTGCAGAATCTCCTTAAACTTGTCAAATCATGTCAAATGTCTCTGTGGCAGATTTGCCAGGTTTTATGCCAAAGTTCTCATTTGAGTTGACACTTCTTCACACCTCCAGAGCTGAGGGTTCAATTCCCACCTTGTCTGTGTGCATGGAGTTAACATGTACTCCTTTGCTTGGTGGGTTTCCTCCTACAATCCAAAAACATACAGTTTAGGCTACCTGGCCAAATTGCCCATAGTGTGTGTATGTGTGTGCCCTGCAAAGGATTGCCACCCTGGACAGACAAATAAAATGGACAATGGATTGCCATCCTGTCCAGGGGGTACTCACGCCCGTAGTCTAAAGTTTGTAAAACAACAGAAAAATCCTGTAATCATACAATCTCAGACAAAGAAGAACATATACCTTTTTTCCCCATGCCATTATTTATTTAACAAAAATAAAGCCAAAAAAATAATAATAATAATACTAAGGACCCCCCATGATTCAATAGCATGTAGATACAACTTTAACAGCAATAACTTTCCTGTATGACTTAATTAGTCTCCATCATTTTGGCCAATTCTTCTTCACAACAGTGTTTCGGTTCATTGAGGTTTTTGGGCTTTCGCTTATGCACATTAAGTCCTGTTACAGTATCTTAATTAGACTTTGACTAGGCCATTTCAAAACCGTGATTGTTTTATTTTGCAGCCATTCCGATGTAGATTTATTAACATGATTCAGACCATTGGCCAGTTGCATGACCCAGTTTTAACCATGTTTTAGTTGTCGGATAGATGGCCTTATATTTGTCTCTCTGATGCACTGATATATAGAGGAGTACCTATTCAATTCATTGACTACAAGGTGTCCAAGTTCAAATAATCACCACTTCACCATCATGCTGAAATGTTATTTGGTTTTTGCCAAACCTGGTGCCAAACGACTCCATTTTGTTTCATCTGTCCACAGAAGAAGTTTTTCCATTTTAACCCTTTAACATATTTGTTAGTCGTTTTTAAACTAAGCTGTTATGTTCTTTAACTTTTAACATGCACAGTGATGCCTGTAGGGTCTGAGATGTACTGTAGCTCTTGTGATTTTTGTTTTTTTTTTGTATTTCTTTGAGGACAGCAGGGTCTGACCTTGAGGTGAATATGCTGTGACATCCATTCAAGATTAGCAACTGTCTTGAATGCTTTCCGCTTGTCAATAATATTTCTCACTGCAGAATGTTAAATTCCATCTGGTTTTGAATTTTTAAACACTTCTCCAAAACCATTGCTTATGCCTTTCCCACTTGGCCTTGGTAATAATACACATTGGAATTGGAACTGCCAAAACATATGTTTTATAGAGGTCTGCTCCTGTTGATGATCAGGGAGTCAAGAGCTGATGATTAGGGTCACCTGGAGGCAATTTATCCTCTTTTGTAAGCGGAAGCAGTAATGGGAACTTAGTATTGCCAGCATGTTTTTTCCCCCTCAATGGCACGATAAAAGAAAAGTTATATGTTTTTGTTTATCTGAGGTTTCATTTGCCTAATACTAAGAGCTGCTACAATTAGAAGAGTTTTCGTATGTTTAAAAAAAAAAAACAGAAAAAAAAAAACATATGATTAAAATTTACTTTTACACATAACTGCAGGTCATACAAAATCTGCACAACATTTGTCATACTGTATTAGTGAGTAATATTAATTCAATTGATTGGTACCTTAAGTTGTGAGGGGAAGAAAGAAAAACACATAAAGTACCTAAGGATATTATAGTAAACTTCAATATTGACATTAAATAAAGATGCTGGAAACTAAATGGTGACACTTTTTTGTGTTCTATTCTAATAATGTTTATTGTAGACAAATAGCAATGCTGTAGTATATATGATGGCAGAATAATCATTTTAGCATTTTATCTCTTTCATACCTGTCAAATGTAATTATTAACATACAATATTAATGTATATTTTTAAGCTTAATATATGTAAAATTTCCTCTTTCAGGAGTCACCTCTGTGAGTCTGGTTCCATCTGCGAATCCTCTGGCTGTTGGAGAAAATGTCACTATTACTCTAAATCCTCAGATGAACATCACTGTTGGAAGTTGGTTGTTAGGTGGGAACATCCTGGTGACTTTTTACCCAGGTGGTTTTAAAGTGAATGACGGTTACACAGGGCGAATTTCATTCAACACATCCACAAGTCAGATCACTCTGTACTCAGTACAAGTGAGTGATTCTGGCCTCTTTGTGCTGCAAGCATTTGTCCCGACTATAAATGTGGGACTTGAATTGTCGGTTCAGGGTAAGTTTCTAAACACATACAACAAAAATAATTTAATAATAGTTTTAAATGTTGGAATCAAAAAGTTGGAATCAAACTTTCTTCTGGTAGGGAAATATTCTAAGTGTATAGCCAATTTACAGAAAATATTATAAAAAATTAATTACATGGGAAATGTGTAAAAAAAAATGGAAAAAAGTTGTTAAAAATCAAATAATATTATTTTGATGTTTATTTCATACTTATTTCATATAGGGTAACTGTATTCAAACACAGAGCAAATCTGTTGAAGGTTGGAATAGTACAGGGTTAGTATTGTAGTCATAGATGTTCTTATGGGCTCTCTTATAAAAATACAATATTCCCATTATTCACTTCCAGTGCACACTTGTCGATTTTCATTTGCCAATTCCTATCTTATTTATTTAGAAGACATCACAACCCTGAACATGTATCAGGAAGCGTGGAAAAATCATTTTATTATATTTTAAACCTTTAAATATTCTGAGATTCTGTGAACCAGTTCTTCATTGCAATAAAAAAAATAGATAATAGCCATAATGAGATCTAAATACACTGTATATACCTTGTGTTTTAGTATTTTTTTAGTGTCCAGTATATTAAATCAGTGTTCAGAATAGGCTGTGAATTATAGTCTAAAACTGAAAATGTCTTGTTTTTATATTCTTACCTTCAGAAAAAATCACGAATGTGTCTCTGACAGTAAGTAACACAAACCTTGTGGAGTTTAATGACAGTGTCACATTCACCTGCTCTGCCAGTGGCACCCCATTAGTCTACACATGGTATAATGGCAGTTCAGAGGTCACAACTGCCAATGTTCAACTCATTAATAATGGAGGTGGTCTCATTGTTAATAATGTAACAAGATATGACAGTGGGCCTTTTCACTGTTCTGTGGCGAATAACATCAGCAGTGGAGCAAGCAGTCCAATTCATCTCAATGTCAGCTGTGAGTATAGCATTATTCTAAGATCTTCAGCTCTGTGTCTGTGATAAATTATTATTTAACATTGACTCTATTCTATGAACTTTATTATTTTTAATCTCATCTGGTTCACTGTTGAATAGATCTAACTACTTGTACCCTTTTAGATGGTCCCAGCAACCTGACAATGACAGTTCTGCCAAACATGAGGCAATACATTTCAGGATCAAACATCACTTTGTCCTGTTCTTGTGACTCTGTACCTCCCGCATTATTCCAATGGTCATACAATGGAATTTCACTAAATACTTTTAGCCCAATTTTTCAGCTTACCAACATCTCACAGAACCAGACAGGAGATTATGTCTGCATTGCCCAAAACACTGTGACTCTCAGATATGACACAGTCACCAGAATTCTCAACATCACTGGTGAGATTTTAAAAATGTTAAACTTATAAATAATGCAACAAGTACAACAAAGTACTCCAGGAAAAATCAATGCTAGTGTATAATTTATACTACCATATCATATTTGAGTTTTTTTTTTTTTTTTACAGACCCATTATCTGCTGTTCCAATTGTGACTCTTGGGGAACCACCAATATTCAACCATTCATTTGCCCTGACCTGTGACATCACGGGACCTGCGGACTCTGTTTATTGGATAAAAGATGGCGTGTACCTGTTTCCTGACAGCAGACATTCTCTCTCCAACCAAAACAAGACGCTTACATTTAATCAGCTGTCTCTCTCTGATAATGGAAAATACCAGTGTGCAGCAAGCAATTCTGTGAGCAATGCGACCAGCACAGCGTACATTCTGATAGTTAACTGTGAGTAGCATATACCACATTTTATTAACCTTTTCAATCACTTTTCCATCTGAGGGCATATGAGGAAATATCCTGCTGATTTATAACATATTTTAATTTGCATCAGATCAGTAGTAGACTTTAAATGTATACTGTAGCTACTAGACATAGGTTTATACTCACTGCATATCCTAATGAAGTGTCCAGTGATTGTATTTCTAGGAACTAATTTTGATTCTCCACACCTGCTTGTTCATGCAATTATCCAATCAGTCGATCATGTGGTCAAAGTGTGGTCACCCATATACAGTACAGGTCAAAAAGTTTACAACAAACACCAGAATAAAAGAAAACTGAGATTTCATTTGCTTTGATTGTGGCATGGTTATAGGTATTAGATACTTTTTTTGAATGTTTATGAAATTGCTGATTTTCAGGCTCAGGATCCCGTCAGACTCTTCCACAATGTCCTAAATGTATCGAAGAATAGGTTGGGAACTGGGGTCAAAACAGGAATATGTGCAATTATGTTGGCACTAATTTCCTATTACTCAGATTATCACACACTCACCAGGTCAAATGAAATCAAACAATGTATAACTATGATTATCAGATTGCACTATGCGTTTATTAGGCGTGTACTACATCGTCATTGCCTCTGGCGGGGTTGGTCATCAAGTTCCAAGAACAGAAAGTATGAGGCTCAACTGGGCACAGGTTCACATGAATTGGACGTTAAAGAGTAATAAAACACATGATGATATATTTACAGTTTTAAACTTGTCAGGATTTTCCCCAGTCTGGTGTTTGATGTGAACATCTGCTTCCATGTGATTGGCTGATTAGATCATTGTTGAGCTTGATGCATTACTGTAATGATACATAAAGCTGAAAAAATAACCTTTAATTAGTTCAATTTGCTTTGAATTATTATTTAAATGTAGCATTCAAACAAGCAGGTCAGTTTCCCTTAAAGTGATTATTCTAAAATGTTTAGTTCATGTCTATTGTAAATCATAAGTGAGCTAAATTTACTAATTCTTACTTAAATGTAGCTTTGATTTGAAATCATTTGAATTCATTCTTGTATATATTTTTTAACCAATTGTTAATTATTACGTTTTTTTTCCTGCTTAATCATTTAGATGGTCCGTGGTCCCCTGTAATTTCTGGCCCAGCCATAGCTGAAGTAGGTTCTAATGTGACATTGAACTGCTCTGCTTCCTCTCAACCTGCCAGTCAATACAGCTGGTTCTTCCAAGGTTCTCAAGTGGCAGAGGGTGCTGTGTATCAGGCTTACTCTCTTTCACTAAACAACAGTGGAGAATACGTTTGTCTAGCCCAAAATAACATCACAGGAGGAAACAGCAGTGCTACATGGAACTTAACTGTCATTGGTACTGTACATCCTGACATCATTTGGTCTACTTTGGTATTCTAATACAATTTGTCACATCAACAGAAAGAAAATAGACACTACACTACTACATTTCTTGTATGTAAATCGATTTTTTAAATTTTATTTCAAGTGACATTTCTATCACAACGGTACTATATTGTTTTATTTCAGTGGGAATTTCCTCCGTGGTGGTGACTCCTAGTACTCTCATCCCTGTGGCATCCAAGGATATGCAGCTCTTTTGTAATGTGACTGGCATTTTTAAAAGCATCCAGTGGCTAAAAGACAGCCAGCTATTAAATACAACAACCACAGTATCCATGAATGACACCACCATAGAGTTCCATCCTCTTCAGGTCACTGATGATGGATCATATCAGTGTGTGGCCACAAATATTTTTCGATCACATTACAGCCAGCCGTACAGTTTAATAGTCAATTGTAAGTGCCCTTTTCCCTTTATCATTGTGAATCGTATATGATCGTGTTATTTTGTTTATATTGGTTATAATGTAAAGAAAGTAGAATAATGGCACAATGGCAAAAAAAAGGCAAGATGTTGCTGTGTCTGAATTCTGGCAAACAGACAAAATAATTATGAAAAATAATGTTTTGCCAAACGTCTGGCAGTAATGCAGTTGAAATGTTTTCACTTAGGCTAATTCATAACATTGCCTTGGCTGTCTACACTGGGGACAAATCCAGTTTATGGACAAACAAAGACAGTAAAAAAAAAAATGCAGATAGAACATCTAAAAGAGATGTAGCTAAATTTTATTTTTTTGTTTTTGTTTATTTGGTTTGCTTTATGTTTGTTTGTTTGTTTTTAAAGTAACTTATACATAATAGCGAAAAGAATATAATTAACTAAGAACTGAGGAACATGATTAACTGAGATTGTAATCAGAATACAGGAGTGATTAAAGCTTGCATAGTAAATAGTATTTCAGATAATAAGTATGATGTGGAGTAATGATCTGAATAATACTGACAATCAAAGTAATTACTGTAAATAAGTATATGTTTTTTCACATTGTTAACACATAAGTAATTCACCAACTATGTTGTTGGGAGACGAATGTAGCTTTACAATGCAATTGTATTGGAATCTTTAAATGCATTTTCTCAGCAAACATGTTCATTTTAACTTCTGGGTGAGATCATTTATTTCAGTTCACAAAGGTGTACATGTTTTAGAACTGTATATAGTAGAAACAATGTTATTTAATCACATGAATCTATGGTGCACTCTATTTAACCTCTATTCATGCCTAACTGCACATTTTCTTTTCCTGTAAAACAGATGGGCCAGTGGACGTGACTATAACAGCTAACAACAATATCAACATTGTTTTAATTTGCAATGCGATGTCTCAGCCACCAAGTGTTTACCAATGGCTCTTCAACAATTCTGTCATTAAAGAGGATGCCACATTAGTTTTACCCCTAACGACTCCTCAGGGTAACACATACACCTGTGTGGCCATAAACCCCCTGACCAATAACACGCTGTCTAAGTCCTATGTTATCACAGGTGAGTATGTTATTTCAACAAGTAAAATAGATGATTATTAGAGTTGAAAATAAAATGCAGCAATTTACTATAATAATTAACGTTGATAATTTATTGTTTTCTCTACTGATTTTTCTAGTGATTATTTCAGCAACATTGTTATACTTTTTCCTTCACAGACCACAGTGCAGCAGCCTCTCTTCAGAATAACGTCTTGCTGACTACCTTTTGTGCTCTTGTTTTGCCTGCATTAATGCTGATAAAGCCCTTTTGAGGCCTACTAATGAATCCACTGTATTGTGCTTTTCCCTCTAGCATCTTAATTCATCACTCAAAGGAACAAAGATAGATATTTAAATCAATTCAATTATCCGAAAGCTTCATAATATTAAGAATACTAAACTTTCAATTTTTAAACAAATCATACATTGTCTGTGGAAATACAGTGATCTTTGGAGTGTGATGGTTGTTTTGTTAGATGAATAAATAATGGCAGACAACCAAATAACTTCGAGCTGTTTTCCAAAGAAAGTCACACTGACATCATGCAAAGATCTGGGTGACAGCAGGGCAAGCCTCAGCATATTTATCTCTGCTAAATCAATCAACCATCAAATCACTAGTACCCGTATCAGTAATGCGCATTCATTTTGCCAGGATATGGGAATAAAGATGTTTTTCAGAATGATTAATGAGGCATTCTCATTTTTCAGAGGGCATTTGTGTTTGCTGATTTCCATGCACAATTTTTGCTAGCTGTACTTACTATACTTTTTTCTTTATTTTTGATAGACAAATAATTAAAGCACTACCATGTTCTTCTTCAGCCCTTTAAAAATCCTCATTAGATACTGCTTATATTAATACTTTATTAATTTTTTTTTTTTTCAACAAACCTAAACCATGCACTCTTTCATTCAAACTACATTTGTATTACGTTTATATTTATGCTTTTGTTATGTAATTGAGCTTATACATCACATATACCACGCACAGGCTGGATGATACTGCTTTCTTATTTTTAATGACAATGGATTTAAGTGTAATTAAGTATAACTAAAATGATCTAGAAAGAATATCACCAGAAAGCACTTTCTGTTTGAAAATATTATCTATGATCTACATATAATCTGTATACTTGTACTTCTGTGTAATATAGTACATGGAATAAATGATTTCTGGTATCGTCTGCATCTGCTTGTTCTAGATCTTGTTCTAGTTCTAGTTTGTGCACAGTCCATTAGGGAAATATGATCATAAACATAAAGCGAAAAAATCAATGCTTTTAAGGCAAGGGTCCAGCTATATTTATCTTAAGATTTAAAGTCTTAAGTTGGAGTACATATTACAGTAGCTCATGCCATACACTTGCTGCCCACGTATCTCATTTACATTTTTTTAAACTATGTATTTAAATCCTTCCTAATCAGTTCAGGTAGCTCTTTACATATCTGGAGAGCCGTATGTAAATTCAAAATGGCTATTGGTGCTGTTGTTAAAAACAAAAAATAAATATATACTGTATATTAAAAAAATACACACACAATTTGTAGTGCCTTTTAAAAATCGTCTTTAATTGCTTGTACTAATACTTTATTTATTGTATGAACAAACATGAATCCTGCACACTTGCATTTAAACTACATTTGCATTACTTTTATATTTATGCTTTTGTTTTGTAATTGAGCTTATACAACACAGATAACACACTGAGACTGAATCATACTGCTTTATTCTTTTTAATGACAATGGATTACAGTGTGATTAAGTATCGCTAACATTTTTTTTTAATGATATCACCAGAAGGCACGTTCTATTTTAAATATGCATCTATATTCTACGTAGAGTCTGTATACGCGTATTTCTGTGTAATATGGTACATGAAATAAATGATTGTTGGTATCATCTGCAGCTTCTTTTTCTAAATGTTATGTTTTTTGGAATACATCAAAGAATGAAAGAGATTAAAAACGCAAAACTCCATGGAGCAAAAAAGCTGAATATTGATGTCAGTCTTGCAAGGAAGTGAGAATATGTGTTGGAGAAATAATTAAAATGGGGTACTAAATACTTTGTGTTTCTCCTTGTTTGTCACAACATTAGTATTTTTTGCCAGCATCTTTTTGCATTCTTGGTACTTCCGAATGCCCTGCTTTGAGCACTCTGCCTTCTCTTCCTTACTAAGTTTATCTGTAGAAAGAAAAAAAAGAAAGAAAAACATCAGTAATTATAACAGCAACAAGGATGTAGAAGGAAAGCATAAAAAAATTTTAATAAACTCTGAAGTACTGTCACAAAGCTGTTTTTGCATGTATGTGTGTAGGAGAGAGAGACTTACCAGTTATTTTGCATGGGCATCCTCTCTGTGCTTTAGCTTTCCCTAAAGACATAATAAAATAGTGCACAACCAAAAAGTTGCCATACAATCAGTCCATTAGGGAAATACAACCATGAACATAAAGCAAAAAATGCTTTTAAGGCAAAGGTCTAGCTTTATTTATATTAAGATGTAAAGGTGGAGTACATGTTACAGTAGCTGGCCACTTATCTCAGTTACATTTTTTTTTTTAGCTATGTATTTAATACTTAAATCATTCAGGTTGCTCTTTACATACAGTATCTGGTGAACCATATGTGAATTCAAAATGTCTATTGTTGCTGTTGACGATAATTAGTGCTATCTCATATTATTCATAGAAGTAATTAATGTAAGTCTATCATAATATAATATTTTATAGCATTTAATTAATTAGATATTTACTAAATTAAAAACAGTGATGTAAAAAATGAGACAAGCCATTTTTTAAAATATGAATGCTTAAAAAAAAAAGACAACTTGATTTTATATTTAAAATGCTATTATACATAAAAGTCAGATTTTTGCAGAGATCGTATCCCACACTCCTACAACACTACTCACCTGCACAGGCACAGGATGTACCTCGCTGCTTGGTGGATCTGGTGAGTCTGGTAACATCACCAAGTTTTGCTGCATCTCCAGAATCAGCTGCATTATGTGAAGAGAAAAATAACTCCAGTAAGTCCCTTGTTTCCTGCTACTATTAAACATCATATATAAACATCAGGATGAGATAAACCAGAAACACTGTTCCTGTTTGTTTCATTTTTAAAATACTCCATTAGTGCAGACAATGCAATATTACGCGAAAAAAGACTGTGCTACTGTTCCTATTATTGTGTCTATTAAAGCCTATTATATATGTATGTGTATGTATATGTATTTTGCTTCAACACAACAGGCCATTAATAAAATGAAGAAATACTCCTACTGTAACTTACAGCTTGTGTCTTTAACTTGGGAGTCTATCACTTCTGTAATGACAAACAAGCAAGAAGCACAGACTGAGCAGATAAACAAAATATTTTCTAATTAATATGAAAGGACCTCTTTCTTTCAAAACTTCAAAAATGTTACATAATATCTTATAAGTCGCACATGTAAAAGTTATTCAAAGTACCAAAGTACATTATATATGTAACTTAGGTTGTATACTGTAGTTATAGTAAAGTATAAGAAACATGTACAGTACCTTGGCAAAGAGCATTGAAGCCCACCATGGCAGTGAAGACAATCAGAAGCATCAAAAACTTCATCTTTGCTTAAAAACTTTCACATTTATGTGTACCAATTGCCAATGGCTGCAAAGTTACTGTGAGGTAAAGTGAAGCATTTCAGCATTTATAAGCAAAAGCTCTTGGTGTCTGATTTCATACACCATGCCTGAGCTTGCTGTAAAAGAAGTCGAATCAAAGCTGCCATGTGTACAATAGATCCATATTATATTTATATGAAATTGCCAAGGTATTTTCCCATCTTTTACTTTTTCTCCTTTTTGATTTATACTGGCTTGACATGAAAGTGGTTATGCTTGTGTTTTTTTTTCTCTTTATCATTCCAAACACTTAAATGGAAACACTACACCATCCATGATGCAGTTCACTTTTCCACATACTGGAAAAAAGCCTCTATTAATATCTATTATTTCCTTTGTTCAACTCAATGAAACAGAACATGATATCTCTGGATTCACATCTTGATTCATTTCACCAAAATGAAAAACAAAATGTTGAACATCACTCACCATAACTACTCCTTAATGGTTCGATGGTCTTTACAAAAAGACCACCTGTGTGAAGCTCTTTATCTCTCACACAACAACCTTAATGATCCCAACCAATCCATATTTAAAGTGGCACATTCCACAGAGACCTCCCTTCTGTCAGTCACTGAGAAGCTTGATGCTGCTAGTTAAACTAAACTATCTGTTCTGTTCTAATCTGTTCTATCTGGTCTAATCTGTTTTCATCCTTCTGGACCTGTCAGCTGCATTTAACATGGCAAACCACAAGATTCTTGGAATCTTGGAGCCTT
The DNA here is from genome assembly GCA_013621035.1 of Clarias magur. Taxonomy (NCBI): domain Eukaryota; kingdom Metazoa; phylum Chordata; class Actinopteri; order Siluriformes; family Clariidae; genus Clarias; species Clarias magur. Next base: position 118,684 of record QNUK01000056.1, read on the forward strand.
GGAAAATGTGGAACAGCATGGCAATGGTTTGCATCTTACCTAGAAGTCATATGAGGTGACATGGAACATGGAGGAGATCCACATTTGCCCCACATAGACTCTCTACTGGTGTCCCACAGGGTTCAGTACTTGGTCCTCTTCTGTTCTACGTCTATACCATATCTTCTACCTCATATCATCGCATTGCTTTTCATAACATTGTTATACAGATGACATGCAACTTATTCTCTCCTTTCCTCTCTCAGACACTCAAGTTTCCACCAGTATCTCAGCATGTCTTGTTTGGTAAACATCTCATCCTGGATGGCAGCTCATCAGCTGAAGCTCAATCTGAGTAAAACCAAACTGCTGTTCATCCCTGGCAATTCATCCCCTGGTCAAGACCTTGTGATCTTCCTCGACAACAATTGGATCACTCCTTGAGCCACTGTCCACAATCTAGGGGTAACTGTAAACAATCATCTGCCCTTTTCCCCACACATTGCTAACCCTATTTGCTCTTGTCAGTTTCTTCTTTAAAACATCAGAAGAATGCGCCCATTTCTTTCTTCACAGTCTACTGTGCAACACAACCCCAAAGCATGATAGATCCACCCCCATGCTTAATAGTTGGCAAGGTGTTCTTTTCATGAAATGCTGCTCCTTTTTTTCTCCCAACATGCCTTTGCTGGTTGCGGCCAAAAAGTTCTATTTTAACTTCATCAGTCCACAGCACTTGTTTCCAAAATGTTAATAAAAATAATAATGTTTTTATTTTTCAATTTATTGCATAAGAAGTAACTATGCATCAATGTCTGCTGAAAATATTGTGCATTTTTTCCATTTCCAAGAGAGACTGTGTTAACATCTTTTCAATTAAAAAAATCACCAAAATCTGTTATTTATCAAGGGATGCCCAAACTTTTGCATAACACTGTACTGTATGTGAAGTGGGAGCTGGATCTTAGTGTAAACAGTAGAGTGCAAAAAAAGTGCAAACATGAAGGTCCAAGGTAAGAAAATATTGCATTAGTATAAATAAGTTATACTAATAGCTGGAATAACAGTCCTGGTGTAAAGTGCTTGGTGCGGAAAAGTGTCTTGTGCATTATCAGCAGCATGGGGAAGAAGGTCAAACAGCTGAATTTGTTATAACCGCCTTCAGTTCACAGCAGCTGTGTGTGCGTGTGTGTGTGATGTTGGGCGGGGGGTAATACAGGTTACAGCTCTGGGGAAGACGCTGTTCCTCAGTCTGTTAGTGTGTCCTAATCATTCTGTATCTTTTGCCTGATGGGAGGGGCACAAACAGTCTGTGTCCTGGATGGGTTGGATCCTTGATGATGTTGCTAGCTCTCTTGTGTAGATGGCTAGCATGCACTGTATCGAGGTTGGGGAGCTTGGTTCCCACAATCCTTTCTCCGGTTTTCTACAGAGCAGCTGGTGTACCAAACTGTGATGCAGTGACAGAGAATGCTCTCTATCATGCTTCGTTAGAAGTTCACCAAGAGCTGAGAGGGTACGTTGGCCCTTTTAAGCTTCCTTAGGAAGAACAGCCTTTGCTGAGCTTTCTTCACCAAGTGACATTAGTCACACCATCAAATATAAATAAGGCCTTCAATTTTGTGGTACAGATAAGGACAGAAATTGAGATCCATCAAACCAGATGTTTTTTCCCAGACTTGTCAGATCAAGACATTGAGAATTACTTAATCATTATACTTGTTAGTTTAATGGAAAGTAATAGTCTAGTCTCATCTCAATCTTTATATCAATTAATTTCAGACAGCCATGTAGTTGAGTCCTTGGTTTTATTCCAGCATTTTAAAACAATACATTTACATATTGCAGTGTTAAGTTGAAGATTTGGCCCTCAATTATTGATGGAAGCGCTTGAGAACTTTATCACATGCCACCAGGCTTGGAGAGTAACCAAAGGCCTCTATTAACAACACAAGACAGGATGTAGAGAACAATCAGGATCACACTACAATCTCATCAAGTGGAATGAAATATTTACAGGTCACAGTATAGTGTTTAACATTTTCATTGCTCTTACGCATTTGATCCATCTTATGAAATTAATTAGATTTTTCTATAATTGTGGCAGTTGGAGCTAGAAAAGCACTAAAATAGAGATAATGCTATTGTCCTTATAGACAGGAGCTGGAGGACTGTGCTGTCTTGTGTCAAGAGTGTATATATGCCAATTTGATGTTTTATTAAAGCAAACTTTGAAGTAAAGAAAAGATTATATTTACAGGGTCATACAGACATGACACAGATACTAACTGAAGCTTTCTATGAATTAAAGACATATCAACATAAACATCATACAAAAAATAAAGACATCATAAGTGCTTTAAGAAAAAAAAAGTTCAATTTATGTATATTTAAAACTTCTGCCTCATAAATGCATCTCCATTGTAATCTATTTACCTATTTTCTGAGCTCCTAAACTGAAGTTATTTATCCATGAAGCCTTTACTTAAATCTTACTTGACTAAACCACAACCCACTGCTTCTTGTTAATTCTGCAGTGATGATGAATTTCCCATATACCTAAACTAATATTGTTTCCTTAAAAATAATTTTGCATGGGATGAACAAAAGTAAATTGGCAGCTTTTGTCATGGTAGTTTAAGCATGACTCTAATAATGAATACAATGATTAGTTGTGTAATACATTAACTAATAAACCAATTAATGAAATGGCATGGAGTGGTCTTTGTAAAACAGTTTATGTACAGGTCTTATTAGTGTACTATATCTAGTGTAATTTATGACATATTTGTCCGTAACAGTATTATGTTTTGTTGTTGTTGTGTGTAGGATACACATATACAATAGTGTATGAAGCCTCGTTTGTTTTCATGCACTCAGGGTGCGTGCATTTCTAGCAGAGCTTTAATCTGTGTGTGTATCGGCTGGCACACTTTTTGATAGGCCTGTGCTGTGAGATGGAGATAGTCATATAGGTCTTGGTGTGAGATGGAGCCATCGGATTGGACGAATCCAGGATCGACGTTCAGAAAGGAGCCATAGGAGAGAGAGGCCAATTCAGCCTGCACCAGGGCGTTCACTTGCGCATTTCGCTCCCGCAGTTGGTTCGGGCTCTTCCCTCTCGGCAAAACACCCTAATGGAGAAAGAACAGAAAGAAAAATAAATAAATAAAACACCACTGTTATAATGACCTTTGTACCCCACAAACTATGACAAGTCGCCTTAAGGGGTTGGCAGGGTACCTGGTTCTATTCTGAGCTCATGTTACTGTGTGTGGAATTCTTCCTGTGTCCATATCTAATTTCATCCCACCCAGAACAACAGGAATATTAGCTATGCTACGCTGCCCTTAGGCATGAATTTGTGTGTAAATAGCTGTGGTGGTGCGTGTGTGTGTGCGTTTTTTATTTAATTAAAACCTTTAAATTATACATATGATTGCAACAGTCACCTATCACGTACTGTATATGAAATATATGGCAAGTGAAATAAATGAAAGAAAAAAAGTAAAGTTTTATAGAAAAAACATCAGCTTAAATGTATTTAGTTCTTCAGAAACAGCAACTGAATGGACCTTGTTATATAGTACACCAATCAGCCATAACATTACAACGCAAATCTTTATGCCCAGTATTGTGTAGGTTCCGCAACTGAAGCAGCTATGAGCCCTCTGGGCATGACTCCACAAGACCTTTGAGGGTGTGATGTGGCATTTGGCACCAGGACATTGGCAATGGATCCTATGGCTGCTGTGGGTTGCGAGTTTTGGCCTCTATGAATTGGACTTTTGTCCGGTGCATCCCATGGGTTCTAGATTAGATTGAGATGTGGATATTTCAAAGGCTGGGGCAGTGGCGTTGGGCTCTTTGTCTGTTGTGCCCCGTGCATGGCTAGCTATGGTGCACTGGATTTGTGCTGGATTGGCGTTAGACCAGACAGACTGGCCTTTGTGCCCCATGGAATGGGTAATCCTTGGGTGGCCATGATTGTGTAATTGGTGATCAGTGTTAATGTTATGGCTGATCTGTGTGTTATTACAATAAAACAACATCAGGTGCATCTGGATTATGTTGAGAGGAGCTGTAGCTATAAAAGAGATAAGGAGCAAAAGAATGAACTGACCAGTACAAGAACATGAGCTTGAGGCAGTTGCTTATTGACCACGTTAACAATGGCCATGATTCCTCCACAGATCTGCTCGGCGGTGTGGCCATGATTATTAGTTCCCACCCACAACACAACCACCTAGATATAGAGAAGGAAAAGACCATATATCAATCTTTAGGGAGGAAAACAAAATGCAACTATTAGTTACATTTAAGGTCTATGTTATTGATAATTAAACTATAAATATGTTTTATATACACATTAAAAAATAATTTCAGTGTAGATTTAAAACATTACATATTATACAAAACGATAAATTAAGATCCATACATCATAAACAACTTCCATAGCACAAACTGCATACTGAACATTCTGCAACAAGAAGAACAAACCAGCTGGAAGACTGTACCTTGGGGGAGATGTGGTCCAGTTCTCCATTAACGAGTCTCCATAGGACATGCTGTGTTGCATCTCCACCAATCCCAAAATTCAGAGAATGGAGTGGGGAGAACAACTTTCTCCACACCTGTCAACAACACACACATTTATGTAACACATTTATTTAATGTGCAGATGCAACGTCACAAATATGATATATAGAAATAAGTTAGGTTAAAAAATGATTAGAAAATGACACTCAGGGTACAATTACGTAGTCCTCAAATCATACCATAGCTACCACCAGGTTATAAAATTGTTGTTTTTAAGCATAATATTGTGCATTATGTTAAACACACAATTTGCACAAATTCCACCTTTCAAAAATACAAAAAAACTTTTTTTTCTTTCTAGGGATAAATGAAGTGTATTTAGAATGCCATAAAGGATTAAATAAGCCAAATAAATTATCTTATAATTAATACTAGTATTATAAATAATACTAAATTAATATTCATTTAGTAGACTTAAATGCATATTACTGCTTCAGTTTTATTTATTTTGCTATTTCTTTTATTTAAAATGTAGTCAAACAGTTTGATTCCTGGACTGATGGTTCACTAGATCCCTTTTCCTTACAGGTTTATGCATGTTGATCCCATATTGTATTGAATGTCCAAATTTCCACTTGCACCTACTGTTTACACTCCTTGGCTAATCCTTTCTATTCAAATTCTGGTTTTAATCTGTGTATTTGGCTTGCTAAATAAAATCATGCTTTGTTGGGACTCCACAGCACCAAGCAACTTCAATCTTTAGTTAAAATTAGAGAAGCAGAAATCCTGATTCACCTTTCTTAAGCTCATACTTGGATTAATGCAATTCTATTTTCTTTGGCATGATAAGTCGAACCCTAAATAAGCTGTTGTCAAACTAATCCTTCAATGCTTGAAGTATAGGGGAGTACGGTATAAGCACTCACATTTCAACAAACATTCTGCCTCGTCCAAAGGAAATTCCCTCATTACAATTAAGTGTGCAGAATGACCTCAGCTCCGATTACCTACACAGACTCTACACTCCAACTGTTAAAGCCAGAAACTGACATTTCTGTGAAAAAGGCGAAGTATATGAAATGCTCTTAAAAATGCAAGTATCGAGTTAAAGTAATGTAAAATGATTTGGCAATCTTACGCAGTATACATGCACTGAAAACTTTCCACCACCAAACTATTGTTAGATATTATTTTTGCATGGCAAATAGGTATTGTTTCCCACTACTTTACCAAACCACCAAATAAATGACACAAAGCACAAATGTTCTTGTATATTCTAGTAATGCTAGTACAAAGATGCAAGGCATGATAAACTAAGAAACCAATGCCACATTTGTCAATCTACACATAAAATATACACATATACATAAAAACAAGAACGTTAATTATTAAATTCTTATCACTCATACCACTGTATCAGCATCATGCCACTATGCAAAAACCATTCATGAATAAGCACATGATCACATTTGTGGGTACAGATGTCTATGTAATTGAATCAAAAGAATGAATCATACCTCAAACTCATGCATCAGTTGGATAAGTGAGTCTCCAACAAAGAGCACATCTGGTTCCTTCCCTTTACTGTCTGACACAAATCGATTGTGCTGTACAGAGAAATAAGGGTCCAATATTTTTTTTTAAAGCAAGCCATCATTTAAACAAAGAAAAGAAAAAAGAATGTATTAAATGAAGCAGATAATGCTCCAGAATAGAAAGCACATACTGCGCCATTCTCAAACTATGTTTTGCTTATGTGTGAAATATATTTTGAGCAAACTTACCAGTGACATCCATCGTCCATCACCATGTATGTCAGCACAGGGGGTGGGGGTAGCTGCAGGGTTGCTATCTTCGTTGCTCATTACTGTTCCTCTAAAAGCCAATACATTACAAAAAGCATGCACTATGTGAGATCCATTGTGCATATATAGGCAGAACCTTCCATAACCTAAAACATACTATAAAAGAAATTCCCACATAAATCCCAATATATAGAGAAAACAAAATTTGTAGTATTGAGCTAGCTATGTGTTCCGATACCATTCTGGGAGCCACCATCAATTTCTATTGGATAGGACTAAACATGCCAGCATTCATTCCCCATGTCCATCAATGAGCTCTGGCCACTGATGACCTTGTCGCCAGTTCACAGGTTTTCCTTCCTTGGATCACTTTTGGTATGTTTTATATGATGATTGCACACCAGGAACATCCCACAAAAGCTGTGGTTTTGGAGTTGCTCTGATCCAGTTGACTAGCAAGTATAATTTAGCCCTTTTCATAGTAGTAACAGTTACAACATCTCATTAAAAATGACACCTGGCAGTGGGTGGGAAATATTAGGCAGCAAGTGAACATTTTGTCCCTGAAATTTAAAAAATTTACTTTGACTATGTTGATGGCTGAACCCTGGTCTGCAGTAGTGAGGACCTACCAAAAGTGATCCAAGGAAGGAAAAACGTCGAACTGGCAAAAGGTTCAAGGTTCATTGATGGATGGGATGGCTTGTGTAGTCCAATCCAATAGAAGAGGTGCTGTAGCTTGATTTAAGGATAAGGTTAATGCTGTTTCACACAGGTCATTGCTGTTTTGGTTGCAGAATGGAGAACCTACTCAATATTAGGCGGGTGGTCATAATGTTACGGCTGATCATTGTATATACTTCTGAAACCTCTCAGAAGTTTTCTGATCTTTTAAACTGTAACATGACAATATTTGGGTTGGGGAAAATGCCTAAAACATAAAAAACAAAACGTTGTTCTTTAATTTCTGGATACTGAATTTAAAATAGGCTGTTTGGTTAAAGATAATTCTGACATATATGAAAAGTTTGTTTTAATTGTATTGTTACTTATATAGCATAATGTTTACAATAGAATAATTAAACCTGTCCTGATAGTGATACCCTATTAAAAAATTAGCGTGTTCATTATAAATATATTATACAGTACAGTTTATTATAACATATAAAGATCCGTTTTTATACAGAATGTTTCCTTTTTTGCAAAAGCACTTTATTTTATTTTGTTATTCATATAAAAACAGCCCTTGTCTTGGACCATCCTGGGCGTGTAAGCTAAACGTGTTGTGCCTTTTTGCAGCGACTTTATCCCCCCAGTTTGCTGTACCCTCTGCGCTCTTAATTCTAATTAATTAGAAGCAAAATGTCGCAAATAATAACAAGCTAAAGAATAAACCTGGAATTAAAATAAATCATGCATTGTGAGCGTTAATACATGTAAGCCGTCTGCAGATTTCCAGATGTTAATGGAAAGCTACAGGCCTTTCATTCAGGAAATGTGACTCCTTACGGTGGACAAATAATCCCATTGAGCATTTTTAACAAATGACACGATCGGATCACGTTAAGCCAGTATTTAGCATAAGGGAAATAAAGCAACTAAATACATAAACAGGATTTTTTTCCTTCTTCTTACCTATCTCTTGCTTCCGCAAACTAGAGACGCGCCAAACGCAGGAAGTGACGTAGGCACCAAGTTTATAAGACATGTGCAGCAGAGCCCTGAGTGACCACACTGGTAATATGAGCTGTGTGGTTTATCTAAAATGTATATTATTATAAAATATATATTATTATAATTTTTATATTAACAGAGCAGAGAATATTAAAATAAGGTTGCAGGATCAGAACCTGATCCCCGATCAGTGGAAATCTCACTCATTAGCGCCTCCACATCAGCATACTGCACCGTATATGTTGTATACTGTATACTGCCTTCTAAGGTATCTACACTTTTACTTACTTACTTGTCTTATTTCTTTTTTTTTTTACTTTGACACCACTAAAATAGATAGATAGATAGATAGATAGATAGATAGATAGATAGATAGATAGATAGATAGATAGATACGTACAAACAGACAGATAGTGTAAATAAACAGTGTTGCAGTAGTGAAAAAAATAAAGAAAAAATAACAGTACAAAAATATATTCATAATAATTAATGTTAATAATAATAATTACAACAATAATAATAATTATCATAATAATGTTAATAAAATAATGTTATTTATAACTTTTGTTGTTCATAAATTAATTATTATAATGCATTAATTCATTCATCTCCTACACGCTTTATACAGGGTCTCAGAGGCCTGAGCGGGACTTTTTTCTGATGGACCCTGGACCATCCATCATAGGACGCATGTGCATACACACTACGGGCAATTTTTTTAGAATCTGTATGTCTTTGGACTGTGGGAGGAAACCGGAGTATATTATTATTAGTAGTAGTAGTAGTATTGAATACATTTATTACAATCTTCAAGCCTCAAACCTGCTTTAAACGCACCCAGACACTACAGAAAGAGAGAGCGAGAGAAAGAGATGTGTAAAACACAACCATACTTATAGTTTGCACAGTCTCTCGAAGGGAATAACCCTAAATATTTTTGCTTCAAGCCTCATGTGTCTTTTATTTAAGGGACACTTTTCCACAAGTGCATTTTCACTTCTGCTGTGACCAAATGTAGCCAATAGATGGCGGTTTTTTTTTTTTTTTTTTTAACCCAGGCATGTGATTTTTATATATTTGCATCAAAAAAATGTTACCCATGGTCTTTTAAAAACTGAAAATATTTTTCAAATTAACTTCTGAACTTAATTCAGACTGCTGTTAAGTGCTGTGTGATATGTTTGTAAGCCCTTATCTGTCTTTGAGATGATATTCCTTTGAGAATGCAAGAGGGTAAAGGGGGATTTTGATATTTTTTTTTTTTTTAAATGGAGGTATTCACGGTAATGTTAAATTGGCAATATAATTATATATATATATGGAAGGTATCAAACACTAGTAATTTCTTATATATATATATATATATATATATTTTTTTTTTTTAAGAAATTACTAGTGTTTGATACCTTCCAGGCCATGTGACCTCAAACGAGCGCTTGCATAATCTACTTGGTGATCCCTACAAGCGTCGCTCGTACATATCGGAATAATGTACAAAATAGCAGAATAACTCGCGTTAAAATACCCCAGACTCACTATTCTCAGAGGGGTAGACCATATACAATGATAATTATATAAACAACCATCTGTGTGCCACTAACGTTCCTAACCCGTTGCCAAGTAACAAAACGAAGTTAACCCCGGACAGGCCGCAGGTCCAGTGTTTGGCTTAGCTGGTTAGAGAACAAACTTCCACAAAGGTAAGATCACACATACTAGCACATAATGCCTTTTAAAAAACAAAGCCATTATCTCCTACAAATCGGTTAAACAATTTCGGGCTTTTAGAGCCATAACGTTATCCAGACTAAAAGATGACATTAAACGGAATATTAACGCCAGACGGTTTTCCCGGAGCGTTAAGTGTCGTTTGGAGAAGTGAGTTGGGTCTGGACCGGTGCTGTGTGAAAGAGGACAACTCGTATAAGATAAAATAAATAAATTAGTTTAAAATAATAATAAAATAGGAGGAAAATAATATTTCCTGATTTGTAACGTTACAAATAAAGCAGGCGGCGGTGGGGCAGGTGGTCTGACGCCATGATTGGTAGTTAAACATATAGCGCAACACTTCAGCTACAGTAACACGTCTGATAAAACGTAATAATACATTGATACGTTTTATATTGCATATGTTGTCTTAATACCTTTGACCACCACTGTGTATATGTAAATGTACTTATATGCAAAGCAACATTTCTGCCTTTATAATATAAACACGCACATATACGGATTAGCCATAATAATAAAATCAGCTAATTAATATTGTGTCAGCCCCCAATTCTGACTATCAAGGCATGGATTCTACAAGACCTGTAAGTCCAGTACATCTCACAGATGCTCAATCAAATTGAGATCTGGGAAATCTGGATGCCATGTCAACACCCTGAACACCTTGACATGTTCCTTAAACCTTTCCTAAATGATTTTGCAGTGCTGGAGTTATATTATCCCACTGAAAGAGGCCACTGGCTAGAGCAACACACTGTTTTTGCCAGCATTGTCATATTCCCATAGTGCAGGCTGAAGCCATTTGGTGTCCAGATAAGTGAGGGTTCAATTTAGATGTTAACATGACCATTGTAGGAGCTCTCAGCAGTGGACACAGGTCAGCATTTTGGTAGGTATAACCACCGCTTACCAGGAACACCTCAAGACCTGCTGTTTTGGTGATGCTCTAACCTAGCTTTTTTGCATCACAATGTGGCTCTTGTTATAATCTCTCGGACTTTTATGCTTGCTCATTGTCCTGCTATTAGCACATCAATTTGATTTGATTGAAATGATTGTTCGCTTGCTGCCTAATAGATCCGAACCCCTGACAGAAGTCTATCAACAGCATCAATTGGTCTTGGTCACAGATGCGCCAACGAGACGCTACCTACAATTTATCCTCTTTTGAACTCTGTCACCCATAATGTGCATTGCAATATTTTAAGCAAAACTGTGCCATCATTCTTCTAATTAAACCTTCACACTCTCCTCTTACTGGTGGAATGTGCAATCAACGAAGATTGGCCACCAGGCTGGTCAAATTAAGCCATGAAACCTGGAACACTAAATTGGCCAGTGTTTCAGTTTCATTGTCCAACACCTGTACATGTATATAGGAATATGGTAGAATTTAATTAGTTACATAGAAACAGATGAGTCAAGGATAATGTTATCATCAGTCATACACAAACACATGTTGGTGAAAAGTGGATGATTATGGAATTAATTTCCTTGCAGTTTTGTCAGTCATCTAGTACCTAGCTAACTGTGTTTTCATTTGTGTGCATTTAACTAGCAAGCTTACAATGAGGGGTAACAAGAGAAGATCACTGCCTGACAAACAAATTGCCCCAAACATGTCCAACAGCCATATGAAGGTCATGATGAAATCCTGCAATACAGGTATTTCTGCTCCTTCCCACAGTTCAGTTCATAGTAACAATAAAACACAGGAGCATTACAGAGTGTCTCAAAAGACAAAACGTCTGAAAACAATAAAACAAAGAAATCTAATTAGAGGGCAGAACAGCAACAGATCTAACCAGCACGGTCAACAGTATAAAAGAGGAAGGAAAGACGTCAAGTGTCAAGATTGCCAAAGCAGCTGCTCACTAAACCTTTCCAGAAAAGAAAAGCCAGTTGCAAAGCCATTTCATTCACAGAAGCCAAGCCTTATCACTGAAGGCCGTCTTACATCAATCAGAGGCCTCTTCAGCCATGAGGTGAGGTCTGTCAACATTGAAAGACTGGTGAAGGAAAAGAAACATCAAAAACAGGAAGGGCAGCCCACAGCAAGTCATTCCCCTTCCTGTTTAATTCCCCATCCAACACCTCCTGCTGTGGTTTCTGAAACAAGTGAGGAAGGCATTTCTGCATGTGCAAGTAAAGACCAGGGGTTAATGCCGATAGAGCAAACAGATTGTATACAGACAAATTTAGAAGACATAGTGCCTCCAACTATACCCAGTCGGGATGGGACACATAATTGTGCTCAGATTCATAGAGCTACACCTAAGACTTCCAGATCTGGAAGCCCTTTGGATCATAAATACATAACAGAAGCTGTAATTTTGTCTTCATCAGAAAATGAACTTTTCCATAAGTCTCTTACAACATCTATCGGGCCATGTAACCATGAGGTCATTCCAAAAAAGAAAATCAGACATGACCAAAAGCAAACAAATAAGGCAGCTGCTGTGTATGTGAAGCATGATTTTGTAAATCCTAAAAGACTAGACACACCTGTAGGGTCAGAATTCTTCAAAGTGGACTCTCCTCAATTTTTGAATGCACAATTGGATGCCCCTAGTCCTGCCAGCTTCATGTTTTCTTCACCCACACCGGACAGTAAGAGAAGTGCATTGGGAGATGAAAGTCAACACAGGAACCCTGTTTTTTCATCTAAAGAGGAAGCAGTGAGTAGACTGGCATCTGGTCTGTGTCATAGTCTCGATTCATTTCCACTACAACGCTGCCGCCCCCTCCTGACAGAGTGCAGGAAAGTGCTCTTGCACCAACTGCAGGAAAGACATGGCTCTCAGCTCCAGCACAGCCTACGTAGGCTGCACTCGCACATCAGTGCAGATGGTCCACGTTCATCCTCAGACCCTACAGAGCAAGTCTGGCCCAGCTCAGAGCAAAATTATTTAGGCAACAAACAGATGTATTCCATCTTTACAAGGAAACATGAATTTGATCAACAGAGTGAGACAGCGGAATTTCAGACAGGTATGTTCCCCTAGCAGTAAGTGGTCATGATGCATTTACTGCCACGTTATAATTGTTAATCATGTTGAAATTATAAGAAAATCTACACTGTCTGGCCAATTTATAAAATGCCAGAGAAGTATAAAATTATTACTTTGCGTTAAGTAAAGACAACACCTCAGGAGATTTGATATTAATGGAATGTCAATATAAAACAATATAAAAAATTTGTAAGGATAGTGCTGAGCTGCCAATTCACAATATCATTTAAAAAAAGATCACTTAAATATGAAAATATTATGAATATAGAGAACATAACCACGTGCTGAAGATGCATTGTGAAAAAAGAAATTGACAATAGAGAGTAAAATGATTTGTAGTAGGTATCAGTTATGTTTAATAGTAAAAATAACAGGCACAGAATACAAAGACTTGAGTTTGCTGAGCATACAGCATTGGACTTTCAAGCAATGGGGAAAGGTAAGAAGGGACACAGCATGTCTGTAATAAATCTGTGTTAAGTTGACTAACCTGAATGTACTGAATGATCTCAAATAAATGGAAGCTGTGTTTCTGTAAGTAAGAGGAATAATTTTCACACACAAACTGGTGAGCACATTGTAAATCATAATCAAAGCTTAAGGTGGTCAAACAAAATATTAGATGTGGGCTTTTTTATTTTATTTATTTATTTATTTATTTTTTGACCAGGCAGTGTAACAAATGTGTTAATGATTTTGCTTCGATTTAAGTGTGAATTTTGATATCAGCCATTTTCCGATTTTGAACAGTAGTCATTTATTGTTGTCTGTGCTAGATAATGGCTCACAAAACCATTGTCTACAAGAAGGCTTTTGTGAGAATGTGAATGTAGGATCAGCTTCTAAGCGGCAGAGGGAACTAACTTGGGAAACACATTCACCTCAGGATTTTTTCAGAAAACTCAGACGACCCTGCCAAGATACGGTATGCCCTGGATGTAACAGATGTGCATAATGTTTACAAATTGACAAAAATGTGCTTTTTTTATTACCCCTAGCACACAGAAATGACAGCAGTTGCTATTGGTTAAAAATAAAATACATTTTAACCAAAGACTATTCTTAACAGAAGAAATAATCTTTGGACAGCAATCGTCTTTTAGGGTAGAGGAACATTCACTTTCATGTTTTCTAAGTGTTTCAATTTACTGATTAGTGAGTTCATGCTGTGTTTCCTTCAAACATGTTAACCTGAAAAGCTAAAGCTTAAACCCTAAACTATCAGCTCAGTCCCTGTCCTTTTGTATATGATATTTTAATATTCTTTGATTGAACAATCTGTACTAACAGTGCTTTGCAAAAGTATTCAGACCCCTTGACCTTTTTCACATTTCGTTACAACCATAAATGTAAATGTATTTTATTGGGATTTTTTTGTGAAAGACCAACACATATAGGCACATAATTGTGAAGTGGAAGGAAAATAAAAGTAAGCAAACATGTGGAAGAAGGGGCTTCGGTCAAATGAGACCAAAATGTTAGTTTTTGGTCTAAATGCAAAACACTATGTTTAGGTAGTGACAGCACCTGTAAGAGTCTGCAAAAGACTTGAGATTGGGGTGAAGGTTCACCTATCAGCAAGACAACTACTCTAAACATACAGCCAGAGCTCCAATGGAATGGTTTAAATCAAAGCATATCCATGTGTTAAAATGGCTCAGTCGAAGTTCAGACCTAAATCCAATTGAGAACCTGTTGCATGTCTTAAATTCTGTTCACATACGCTCTCCATCTGAGCGTATCTGACTGAGCTTGAGCTGTTTTGCAAAGAATTATTCTCTCTGTGTGCAAAGCGGATAGAGACACACCCCAAAAGCCCTGCTGCTGTGATTGCTGCGAAAGGTGGTTATACAAAGTATTGACTCTGGGTGGGCCTGAATACAAATGCATGCCACACTTTCAGATATTTATTTGTAAAAAGAAATTTAAAACCATTTGTCAGTTTGTGTTGATCTGTCACATAAAATCCCAATAAAATGCATGTACGTTTGTGATTGTAAAGTGACAAAATGTGGAAAAGTTCAAGGGGTATAAATATTTCTGCAAGGCATTGTCATACAGTATGTCTATTTGAAGTTCATTCTCTTAAAGGACAATTTGGGAAAATCAATGATGGGGTAAAATAACATTACATTTCCTACTGTGTTTCAAATGTTCAAACCTTCTAATTGGTTATGTTTATTCAATTATTTTCTTTTTTCCAAAAAAAATAATAATATATGGATGTAACTGTATGTCATTAGCTTTGTTTCCTCTGTCTGTAGATGAGCCAGTGGAGTATAACAGCACCGTCTCAAAATACTCTAAGAGCAAAGCAACACTCCAGCTCTCAGATGTTCTCCCTACACCAGGTCTTTACGGAGCCTCAAATGTCAACACCAATGTCTTATCCTTCTACAAATAGGACTTTGGACCCATTTTTCCTGGAGCCGCAGAAGCAAGTGAAAGTAGGTAGTGGTGAAAGCGGGAGCAGACAAGGCACTGCACTGCCACTGCTAGAACAGTGGAGAAATGACCCTGATTTAAATTTTCTGTTCCAAGATGAGAATTTAGAGAAATCCCATTCAGCATTAGATCCTCTGACAGAGTTGAGGAGTTGTTCCCCTCACCACGAGACTGAGAGTGTCGGTGTTAAACCGCACTTTGGTGCTTTCTCTTCTGTTTCAGCATTTTTTCCTCCTGAAGGGTTTTGTTATGAGCCTTACTATCAGTTTCCACATCCATCCAACTCTTTTAAAAATTTGCCATGACTCGTTACACTCTGCCAGATGTTTAAAAAAAAAAAGAAGGGATTTGCACTTAACTTATTTCTAGGATTGGTTAGAGGATGCCTGCTACAGTATATATAACATTTTATCTAGGCTACAACTTTTATTGTGAAGCAACTAGTTTGAGTGTCATCACCTACATTTTTCTAAAAAAAAAAAAAAAAAAAAGTTTAAATAGATGAAAATAAAAATGTGTGGTAGTGAAAATTATCCATTCTGTTTTCAAGTGTGTACTTCTGCTCTGTAATTTCAGCTTTCAGCCAAACTAGAAAGCTTCACTATAATTTATCATTTTTAACTGTTTCTAAATAGCAGACTGTTTCCTCTTACTGAAGTGCACTGCAAATTTAATATTACATGCAGATTTATGTCAGACAATACGTCTTAAGAAATAATATTTCCATTTGACTGACATGTCACAATTATGTATTATTGTGGTTTGAACAACATAACAGGGTTGATGTCCAGTAACAGTTGTGATGTAGAGAATCAAAGGGAATCTGTGGAATCAGCCGTCTGTGTAAGCTTTTTTGGTCGTTAAGACCAAACTTCATGTGTAGTAATAAAGCATATGTACTTCAATATTGAAGTTTAAGTGACATTTAAACAAGAATTCAGATTTGTAATAAAGCATAATTTTATTTACATCTTTATTTCTCACCTTTTTTTTTTTTTTTTGGTTTTGTCTTCATCTTATTTTATATAACAGGATTAGGCTATTTTCTTTCTGTTAATTGTTAAAATGTTTCCAGCTAGCATAAGTAATCCTAAAGGAAAATGTAATTAATAAAGAAATTGGTAGCTATCTGTTGCATTCGTATATAAGCTTATTTCTCTTCACTTTTCTTCAGTATGAAGAAGGTTAGACACAAAATGTAAAACTGTTCTTAGGGCATTAGGTAATATGGCTCATCATCCATTTGTGCCTTGTCATCTTGCTGCTGCTCATTCTGATCATTCTCCTCCACCTGTTCTTCATCTTGGCTTCTACTGTTGCTGCTCCTTAAAGCTCTCTTAAGCTGCTTCCAGAACAGTTCCCGGGCCTTGTTGGGATCTGTGCAGTCCACCCCTGGCCACTGTATGTACGTCTTTTTCAACATAACCTTTCTCATACGGTGATAGACAGACAATTGGCGCTCATGGATGTACTCCAAAAAGACGAGTAAGAGCACATCCTGCATCTCATCAAAAAGACGGTAGCTGGCCAGTTGGATCTCCAGAGAGCACCATTCACTGCGGAGGAAGTTTTGGCTAACCACACAAACTGTCTTGCGGCTGTTGTATACGGCTGCCACAATGTTGTCCACTATGTTGCGGCCTGGCTCAAAGTCCCTGTGGTGGAGGCAAAGTCGGAACCCACTCCCTTCAAGATTTGGGAGAAGCTGCTCCATCACCCATGCCTCATCTGCCGAGTTGTAGGAGATGAAAGCATCGTATGTGCATCTCTCTTCTTCTTCCCGAAGACGACGCCACTGCTCGCCAAACCAAGAGCGGAAGACGTAGTAGCCATATTTAAATTTCCAATAGAGCTTGACATAAAGTAGTGGAAGTAATGTTAGAACCAGTGTTACAACATAGGTGGAGGCAAACCAATACACTCCAAAGTCTGAACATACATGGTTGTCAAAGTTGTAAAAGTATGATCCTTTGACATCCGGACAGGTCAGGTTATAAAGATATACAATCTGTACTCGTTCGTTTTTTGTCCAATTCTGGAGCTCGCTATTAGGACAGTTGCAACTGAGAGGTGTCCCTCTAACATCTAGATACTGTAGATTAGTCAATTTTTCCAGCAAGTCTACATCCAATGTCTGCATTGTATTTTTGTTCAGATTCAGTTTTTTCAATCCTGTAAGATTACCAAACACCTCTTTTGAGAAAGACTCAATACCCATGTTTTCAGCTGTTAGAATCTCCAGTTTCTGAAGATTTTTGAAAATGCCTGGCTTGAGTTGGGCAACACCAACACATGAATCATCTAAGGTTAAAAATGTTAAGTTTTTTAAGTCATCAAACGTGTCACTGCTGAGAGAAGAGATACGATTGTTGGTAAGGTAAAGGCTTTTTAGGGAAGTGAGACCACGAAAAAATGCATGTGGTAATAAAGTTATACCATATGGCCTTTGTCCATCTAACTTTAGGTCAGTCAGTTTAGTAAGATTTACAAATGGGGAGCGTGCATAATCGGTCTTGTAGCGGATGAAATTGCCTTGTAAATCTAGAACTTGCAATGTGCGATGCAGACGTCCAATCAACTGACCGTCAATTTTTCCAAGACGATTGCGGTCTAAGTATAGATTTTTTAAGCTGTCCAGCCCTTCAAAGGCGAGTGGCATTAAATGTGCTATTTTGTTCCCACCTAAATCTAAAATGCTTAGATTTCTGAGGAAGTAAAAGGTGTTGTTGAAGATGACCGAAATTTGGTTATTACGTAAATTGAGTGTCTGAAGACTGTGAAGATCCTTAAAGCTGTCGTTATAGAGATCAGTCAGAAGGTTGTTATCCAGTCGGAGTATAACAAGGTCTTTAAGTCCATTCAGTGCTTTGTGATCCAAGTAGGCAATTATGTTTATATTCAGTTTAAGAGTTGTCAGTTTTGGTGCATGACTGAAGGCAAAAGGACTCACTTCAAGAATGCGATTATAGCGGTAGCTTAGTTCTTTCAAGTGGAAAAATCTTGTGTGATTTTTACAATTTATTAGCCTGGTAAAGTGGTTATGTTCAACTATAAGTTTTGCAAGAGATTTTTGTCCTTCAAGGAATTGCAAACAGTTTGTGCTCTTCAGCTCATTGAATGAAAGGTCCAAAACATTCGTTATACGAGGGCAGTCAGATAATGTATTATTATTAAGACCTTTTAGCTTATTTTTCTGAAGCAGTATCCTTTTAATATATTTATTTGGATAGTATGACAGTTGTTTGCATAATGAAGCTACCATTTGAGGTTCTGTTAGTCCCAAACCTGAGAAGTCTATATACCATGTCATCATCCCTTTAGTTTGATTAAGAAGTGTTACTATTGAAATGTTGGTGGAACGCAGATGCAGGTATGTCAGGTTGCTCAGATTCAGACCAAAGAAAGCCTGGTTTGACAACCGTGTATTAAAAGAGAAATCCAACACTTTGACACTACTTAAAGAGTCATTCCTGCATTCCAGTGTGGTCAGCATGTTATTACCAAGATAAAGACAGGAAAGTGACTGTGGCAGTCTGTCCGAGTGATACAAAGTGACTAGTTTGTTGGAGGAAATGTCCAGGCTCTTCAGCTCTTTTAGATTTGATATGGAGTGAACCACCGCTGAGAAGTTCATTAACTCATTCTTACGCAGATCCAGAAACTGTAATTTTGACAAACTAGTAAATGAGTCAGAGGATATATTTTTCAGTCTGTTGTCAGCCAGGATTAACTTGCTCAGGTTCTGGAGGTCATGGAACATGTAAGAATTGAGAGAAACTATGTAATTACTTGACAAATTCAGTGTGCGAAGATATCGTAGATTAGCAAAGCCATCTTCTTGGATGTATCTCATGTGATTGTTTGTTAGTAGCAAGGTCCTGAGCTCTGGCAGGTGACTGAAGCTTTGAGGAGGAATATTTACAAGTGTGCAGTCAGAGATTGTAAGCATTGTTGCAGATGCTGGTATGTCACCCACAATCGCAGTAACCGTCTGCACTTGCCGTTTGACGCAGGTGAAGTTTCTATGGTAAGAGCCAGGACGTTCTATACAATTCCTGAAACTGTAGCTCATGCCGAACTGAAATATGGAAGCGATTATTGTCACTGATATCAGAGCTTGCTTCCTGTATGATGCCATATTGTGTAGAGCAATTATTGTCCTTGTAAGTTTTCAGGAACAAATCTTCAGGTTTTTATTGACCTGTACCATTGTATGTTTTAGAACATGGACGATCTGGATTCTCTAGGCTTTTATGTTGAGCTGCAGTTGTCTGGAAAGAAAGCAGGAAAAACTGTTACCCGGGTTTTTTTTTTTATATTTAATTTTGTCAGCTGTAATCATCACCAATACTACAGTATGTTTTCATCAATCATAGTTTCTATAGGAAATATTGTAGGTATTTTGCTGTCATTTCTTAAAGGTTTGTTTATATACATGGGCGATGTATTCTATAATTTTAATCTCATAGTTTTTTAGACAAAATTAGTTTTTAAAACAATTATTTCTCTTAAAACAAACTGAGTAAAACACTACAGGCAATAGGGTAGTAAATATCAATACAACAATATACAAATCTCTTTTTAAGATCAATAAAGTGCAAACTTTCACCTGTCTTCACAAGTTCTGGTTATTCTAGCAAAATACAGTAATATAATGAAATATGAGGGCTTTGTAAAGCTGCAGACTTTCTTTATTTTTTTTATTTTTAATTTATTTTTTATAAAATAAGAAAAAAAGAAATTATAAACCAGTTCAACGACTTACATTCTAAATAAAATCAAACAGGTGCCTAAAATCAAACAGCATTTTACTTGGTTTTAGCAAGGAACACAGGCCTGTCCACTGCATTAGGCTCGAGACATGCTCTGTTGCATGTTCCAGTGTCCCCCCACACACTAAAGACCTCCTTCGTGGCCAGATTACCAAGTCGTGGAATGTTTGCTTCAATATGCATGTTTCTGAAAAATACTTTCGGCTTGGATTCTCATACATTTTGAGCATATGAATGGGCACAGTGTCTTTAGCAATGTGTCGCGCAATAACATCAGTAATATCTTTGAATCGAGGCCCCTGCTTATCAGATGGGATATGTGGTGGGGGAAATTGAGGCTGTTTTTTTAGCTAGTGTTTTAGCTCACAGCACCACACACGTCTCCTCTTCAACAATGTGATTCTGTTTGAGATGCTGCAATAAATTAATCGTGCTGCTTCCTTTAGTTGCCACAAACATTGGACAAATTTTACAGCCGGCTTTTGCTTGTTCAACAGCTGAAGTTGCAAACCCAAACCATTTTCGTACGACTGAAGATATTGCTTCTCTCTTGGAAACAAACTGTTTGGTTTCATTAGAGCATGCTGCCAAGTTGTATTTCATTTTTCATACGCGTGAATCACAGGGGGAGGTCATCTCAGAACTACAGAAACTCGCGGGCCACACTAAAGTGAAACTATAAAAACGATTTTCCTTTTTTAACATTGGAATAAACCATAAATTCGAATTAGTCAATAATATTGATGAATCGCACAGTCCTGTCTCTGTATAATTTAAATTAACTGTTTTTAATTAGCTAAATAGTTGATTGTTGTTCTTTCGGCTGCTTCTGTCATAGGTGTCGCCACAGTGGACCATCTGATCCATGTACATAGCATTGTCATGAATAACCAGCAGCATTACAGAAACATGGAGGCTATCATCATGCAGCTTACTAGATGGCCTAGACCAGTCTTCTTGCAAGCAAATAATTAATGTAACTTTTAATAGTTTTTTTTTTTTGAGAGAGAGAGAGAGAGAGTTCCTCTCTTATTAGAAAGTGTAAGAGAGCACTATGATTATGCATAAGGATGCAAGTTTATCTCTCAGAACCTGTAGTACAGAACATTTAGAGCATGCTGTGGATTGTGGTTGCTACTGATATGCAGGTTCCTGTTCTTGGCTGGCAGAAGTGAAAACTGATCTTGTTTTCTGCTTATGTTGTTTATCCTTCAAAGTTTGACATAATCTGCTTTGATGTGCCTCATGGATGTACGGTAACAATGGTTATTCGAGTTACAATATTACAGCCATGCTGTCACTTAAAATCAACCCCCTCCTATGCCCTCTCTCATCAAGACGTTTCTGCCCGCAGAACTGATGCTCGCTAGGGGTGAAACTCTTCTGGGTATAAGTTTCAGAAACATCATGTTAAAAATTGGCAAAAACTTACTTTGACACTAGATTATTCTGGTCAACACAGTAAAAATTATGTGAATTAGGGGCATCTACCTCAGTAACCACATTTAATATAATTGACGTCATGCATCCAAAATAACTTGCCTTGAAACCAGCTGGTTGAAAATAATTGCCAAAACGGGTCTGGATCTGTTCGTGACTTCTGATAAGCAAAAACAAAATTAACTTGTGAAAGGAAAACTGACAAAGTACAGGCAGACCCTGAAAGACAGCTGCAGAAGCATCTGGCATGTTTTCTACATTGGTGTCAGTGAGCTTTTGTTCATTGATTGCGTTGTGAGTACAGAATTATACAGCAGGATCCAATAGAGTAGCAATGATGGATTGTCAGCAGTTTTTGCTGATGGAATGGGATGCAGCCGGGAACAGACACCTGGGGCTACAGTGGGCACAGGCTCACCAAAATTGGATAGTTAATGATTGGAAAAATATAGCCTAGTTTAATTAATCTTGATTAGGATCAGATGTTAGGACCAGAACCTGTCACCATCATGAGTCCATGCACCCATCTTGTCTTATGTCAACAGTGAAGGGCTTTGGAGAGAGTGTAATAATGTTGAAAGTTAGAAAGTTAGTTAGTTACACCAATCAATCATTGCTTGCATGCCACATTATGTTTGAGTATTGTACATTGCCACAATTGACCCATGTTCTGCCAATCAGTTTGTCTGTTGCATAACAAAATGCAAACACTATCCACCTGTGGCTTCTTTGGGAAATATTCTTATTGATGGAGCAAAAGTAAGCAAAGTATTACCCATGTTTTGTCTAAAATTACAGTTATTCAACAATTTTTATAAATAGCTCTATTGTTTTTCAAGTTTAGTTGCCTTACCCATCACGAGCTCTGAATAGACCAAATTTGCATTTATAGCTGAATTTAAGAACCTGTACCTAAATATGAACAATAATAAACATGTTGCATATGAATAAATATGATGCAGACATGAAAGTGAACACGCACCTGAAAAATCTGCAGTAGATTGCTTAATGCCATCATGTCAACACAGACCAGTATTATAAAGGAATGTGTTCAGCATCTTTTGGAATCCATGGCGTGACCATTTGAGAACAAAATTTAGAGACAACTATTAATATACTGTTCCTATTAAAGTGCTCAATGAGTATATTTCTATATATATATATATATATATATATATATATATATATATATATATATATATATATATATGTATCTGCATATTCAGTGGTTTAACTGCTTGGTTTTTCTTTTTTTAAATAACATTACCTCTGAAAGCATTTTTTTTTAAGTTCTGCAATATGTTCTAACACAAAGTATGACATACTTGAGAAGTTTACTGAAAAATATTATGCTGACATGAAATATAAAGCATTTAAATGTCTCTCACTGCTTGATTACATTTATTGGCTAATTAAGTAAAAATAAGTGCTTGTTATGTTTGTACAGCTTACCTTTTGTCAGATGCTGCTGTGCAAATCTTTGAGAAGTGAATGTCTTTCTGTATCTGAGTTTTTTACTCTCCAAAGGACATTGGAGGCATTAATTTTAGAAGAACAGAAAGAGGAAGTAAAATGTGGAAAGTTTTTGCACTTTGATTGAATGGCACCCAAAGCATGGACAAAAACATTAAAAACCAAATGTTTTATTGAAATGGCTAATCTCATTGCATGTCTAATAATAATAAGAAATTATTTAAAATATGAGAACACAATGCAGTCTAAAATAAAATAGTTCTCTGGATTGTTATCATTTTTCCATAAATTGAAGATGTATTTAGTTTATTTATTTCCTTGACCCTCTAAGACATTTGTTTTCATTAGATAAGACACAAACTGCTTTGTGGAGCTCGAAAGGTACATAATGAATATCACACAGACACATGAAAGTACATTTTTGTTTCAAAATATGTATGACTTGTGGCATTGCATAAATCCAGTGATTCATTTATGTGAAGTCATATGGAATGAAAAAAAAAAAAAAAAATGATGACCGCCATCTTTTAAACTCTGCTTTTTTTTTTTCAGTATGTGTTGTTTAATTAAGATATGTGCATGCTCAAATCTGTCTAAATATTATAACAATGTTATACACATTTGTTTTAAGTTAATAAATATTTTAATCATTAAGCTTACAAGCCATTACAATGATTATACTTTTATTGTCATTCTTTGAGGTAGAATATAAGCCAAATACATCTTTAATACCTGAAAGAGGAAGTTTTGCCATCAAAAAGCCACCAGGCCTTCTATTTCTGCCCTTTGGTACTATTTAGCCGCTCATCTACTGTTCCCGAGCCATCTGGCAAAGACCACATAACGGGCAGCAGGCCATAACCACCCAGTCATCACAGATAAACCCCTGCAAAAACATATACAGCAATTTACATACAGTATTGGATATACTATTGTACTCTTTATACTATTGTTGTACTCTTTATTAGATACTATTCAAACTTTGTATCATAGCAACCGCAAAATACTGAAGGTGTTCAAAATGTTCCTATAGTTAATTTAACATTTCAATTATTTCAATGTACAAATATGCAGTATGCACTATAAATAATTCTGTATCATAACCTTTTTAATGCAAAGTTTTTCGAATTTGATAAAAATGAAACCATTATGTTTGTAACATGCAGTATAACTTGAATGAAACATACAGTACAGTGAACATTAATAATAAATTAAAGGACAGTATGAGGAACGTGCTTTATAAATGCTGTGTGTGTATATGTCTGGTTTTCTATTCCATAAAATTTTGGAATATTATTAAAATGTCAGCATGTTCTGTTATAGATCAACTTACATTAATCTGGTATTTGTCACGAATGGTTTTCAGAGCAATCATGGCTCCAAGCAGATAGGGTAGGCAGTAAGTTTCGTTACAACCCAGGATGCAGGGAATAAAAGTGCCACAGAGGCCTAGGGAGAGTCTGAAATTAATTGAAATTATAAATAAAAATCTACACTGTCTGGCTAATTTAAAAAATGCCTGAGGAGGATCAAAATATTCCTTTGCATTAAGTACTGACAACACCTAAGGATAGTGCTGAACTGCTAATTTACAATGTCATGAAAAAATCATTTAAACATGAGAACTATTATGAATAGAGATCACGTAACCACATGGTGATGATGCATTGTGAAATAAGAAATTGACAGTAGAGAGTAAAAATGATTAGTAGTAGATATCAGTTATGTTTAATAGTGAAAACATCCACAGAAAACAAAGACTTGAGTTTGCTGAGCATAGCATTGGACTTTCGAGCAATGGGGAAAGGTAAGAAGGGACAGGGCGTGTCTGTGATGAGTTGACTAAAGCACTTTTCGGACTGGACTAGTTTTACTGGGGGACGTTTGAGTTTAAATTTTTTTCAGCTGACATCTATCATTTCATGTATGGATTCGCATGGGACTAACATCTCCGTGTTTATTACAGAGGTAGGCGTGTCTGTGTTTTACATGTGGGTGCTGCACAAGACCACGTGTTGAGGATGAGGATTTCTACTTGAGCGTAGAAAGCAGAAAATCGAATACTGGCGCGCTAGAGATTGTACGGTACTGTAGCTCACGTTGACCAAAAATACACAAGAAAACCCGTTTTTGAAGAAAAAAAAAACATTTTCGGCAAACGCAGACATTCACGTTCAGATTCATTAGATTTGTCAGATGACCACCGAGTTTGCTGAAAAACAATATGTAATTTGCTATAGAATTTTTACAGTGGTCATGTGAGAAAAAGACAGATATGGCAGATTAGGACGGGAAATCACAAAGTACATCATCCGGAGATCGCCAGTCAAATCCCGGGTGATGCTGTAACCTCTCGCAGCCGGAGGTCTAGAGAGAGCTGATTGGCCGAGCTCTCTCAGAGGGGAGGGATGAGAGGTACTTAGTGCTCCCACATTAATCACGGCTCTACAGCCAATCAGGGGCGTCTGTGAGCTTGCGCAACGGAGGGAGCGGTTAGCGCTGTCCTCCGAGTGTGTTACGCCACCCCCAACGGTGCGCAAGCAAGCAGTTCGAAAAAAAGATGCCGTCACGTGTTTCCTCCGAACTTCGGCCCTCCCGGCTGAGTGGTAGTAGTAGCCTTAATGTCGGAGCCCCCTAGTGACGGGGAGGAATTGGACACGACTAAATTAGGGAGAAAATCGGGGGAAAATCCAAAAAAATTTAAAAAATCACAAAGTACCTCTGTGAAACAGAAATTTCGTCCCCCAGTAAAACTAGTCCCGTCCGAATAGTGCCTAACCTGAATGTACTGAATGATATCAAATAAATGGACTCTAACTGTGTTTCTGGAAGTATAAGGAATCATTTTCACATTTGAACTGGTGAGCACATTGTAATCATAATCAAAGTTGTCAAAGTTGGTCAAACAAAATATTAGATGTGGGCTTTTTATTTTATTATTATTTATTTATTTATTTATTTATTTTGACCAGGCAGTGTAGCTAATGTGTTAATATGATTTTGCTTCGATTTAAGTGTGAATTTTGATATTAGCCATTTTCCGATTTTGAACGGTAGTTATTTATTGTTGTCTGTGCTAGATAATGGCTCACAAAACCATTGTCTACAAGAAGGCTTTTGTGAGAATGTGAATGTAGGATCAGCTTCTAAACGGCAGAGGAAACTAACTTGGGAAACACACTCACCTCAGGATTTTTTCAGAAAACTCAGACGACCCTGCCAAGATACGGTATGCCCTGGATGTAACAATGTAGCAATCATCTTTTAGGGTAGAGGAACAATTCATTTTGGTCCAAAAAATAAGTAGGGCTAAAAGCTCGAAAATTACACCATTATTCTTGAGGTTTCATAGCATAGTAAAAGTTATAAGTCAAAAAATAAGATGGAAAGGAAGGCAGCTACTTTCATGTTTTCTTAAGCGTTTCAATTTACTGATTCAAATATGTTAAACTGAAAAGCTAAAGCTTTAAACCCTAAACTATCAGCTCACTCACCTGTCCTTTTTGTATATAATCTTTTAATATTATTTGATTGAACAATCTGTACTAACAGTGCTTTTCAAAAGTATTCATACACCGTTATATTACAACCACAAATGTAAATTTATTTTATAGAATAGTCTTTATTGTCATTGCAACAAACAACAAGATTTAAAGTGCCATCCCCTCAATGCAAACAAAAAAAAATTGGGGATTTTTGTGATACATCAACACAAAGAGGCATATAATTGTGAAGTGGAATGAAAATAAAAGTAAGCAAACATGTGGAAGAAGGTGCTCTGGTCAGATGAGACCAAAATATAACTTTTTGGCCTAAATGCAAAATGTTTTGCGCTATGTTTTGGTGGTAGCAGCTTCCTGTTGTTATGATGCTTTTCTTCAACAGGGACAGGGAAGCTGATCAGAGTTGATGGCTAGATGGATGGAGCCAAATACATGGCAATCTTAGAAGAAAACCTGTAGGAGTCTGCAGAAGACTTGAGATTGTGGTGGAGGTTCACCTATCAGCAAGACAACAACCCTAAACATACAGCCAGAGCTCCAAAATGGCTCAGTCAAAGTTCAGACCTAAATCCAATTCAGAACCTGTTGCAAGTCTTAAATTCTGTTCACATAAACTCTCCATCCAATCTGACTGAGCTTGAGCTATTTTGCAAATAAAAATGTTACTCTCTCAATGTGCAAAGGTGGTAGAGACACACCCCAAAAGACCTGCAGCTGTAATTGAAGCGAAAGGTGGTTATACAAAGTATTGACTCTGGGTGGGTCTGTACACAAATGCATGCAACACTTTCAGATATCACTCACTCACTTATCATCTATACTGCTTAGTCCTGTATTCAGGGTCACGAGGGCCTGGAGCCTATCCCTAGGGCACGAAGCTGGGTACACCCTGGATAGCGTGCCAATCCATCGCAGGGCACACACACATACACACACTCATACTCATTCACACACTACAGCCAATTTGGGAATCCCAATTAACCTAACCTACATGTCTTTGGACTGTGGGAGGAAATCGGAGTACCCGGAGGAAACCCACCAAGCACGGGGAGAACATGCCACCTCCATGCACACAGAGACTCAGTGTGCTTTCAGATATTTATTTGCAAAAAGAAAGTTTAAATAATTTCAGTTTGTGTTGAAATGCCAATAAAATGCATTTATGTTTGTGATTGTAACATGACAAAATGTGGAAAAGTTCAAGGAGTATAAATATTTCTGCAAGGCACTGTCGTATGTCTATTTGAAGTTCATTTTGCAATTGGCAATTGCAAATGCATGGCAATTGCAATTGAAAAGCAATGATGGGGTAAAATAACACGCATTACATTTCCTACTGTATTTCAAATCTACCTTCTCATTGAGGGGGGGGGGGGGGGGTGAGCACCCCAGATTGATAGTCACAACGGTAACGGACACAGGCGAAGGACAAATGACAATGAGTAAGCAGTGTATATGTGGTAAAGTCTGCAAGGACGTCCATGGTTTAAAAATCCACCAAGCAAAGATGAAGTGTTTGTTGGGAGCAGGTGCAACACAACGGACAGGTGTTCAACCTGGTGAGACGCAGGAGGAGCCTGGCCCGGAGTCACCACACAGTGCCCGGAACCTCTAAGTGTCGATTAATCCCTTAAACAACAAGTCAAATCGGAAGCGGATTAAATGGCCAGCAGCTACCATGAAGTCACTGTGGAAGCAGTTTGACAATGATGTTGACCAAATGCTGGAGGTAACAACTAGGGGAGAGGCTGACCAGAAACTTCCAAGTTATGACTGCAGTCATTGTCCGCTTTGCAGCTGAACGGTTTGGTGAGGAGGAGAAGCAAAGCTCCGGGACTTCTTATATGAAAAATCAGAGAGCGGCGAAGATACACATTATCAGGAAGGAGATGAAAGCTCTGAAGTCCTAGTATAAGGGGGCAGGAGAGGAGGAATGCATTGGTCTTGCCCAGTTGATGTATGTCCTCCGGAAGAGGATTAGGGTTCTTCGCCGGGCTGAGTGGCACAGGAGGCATCGATGTGAGAGAGGGTACACAAATTAGCAAGTTTTATTGCTAAACCTTTCAAGTTCACCAAAAAGCTATTTGGGCAGAAGCGCAACGGAAAACTTGCTTCTCCTCAGGAAGAAATCAACCATCACCTCACACAGATGTACAGTAACTCCTGTAGAGAGCAGGAGTTGGGAGAGTGTAACACTCTCATAGATCCACCAGAACCGGTGGTGCAGTTTGATACATCAGACTTGCAGCTAAGGGAAGTCAGAGAGGTCGTTCACAAAGCAAGGGCGAGTTCTGCTCCGGGACCTAGTGGCGCTTCATACAAAGTGTACAAGTACTGTCCCAAACTCCTATATCGTCTGTGGAAAATTCTGAGGATCTTCTGGAGGAAGGGAAAGATCCCGATCAATGGCGAGTGGCAGAAGGGGTGTGGATTCCTAAGGAGGAAAACTGCACCCACTTAGACCAGTTTTGCATTATTTCCTTGCTGTGTGTGGAGGCAAAGATCTTTTTTAGTATAATTTCCAAGAGGCTGTGCACCTACCTTACAAAGAACAATTACATTGATACATCAGTGCAGAAGGAAGGAATTTCAGGTATGCCTGGCTGTGTGTAGCATACTAGGGTGGTGACACAGCTAATTCGAGAGGCCAGAGAGAACAAAGGCAACCTGTCAGTGTTATGGCTTGACCTAGCAATAACATACTGCAGCTGCCCTTCAGATAATTGGAAGAGGAATTCAAGGTAACAAAGGCTAGAGAAGTGTTGCAGTATAGGGTGTCTAGTGATCCAAAGGTGGCTGAAGCTGGGATTCAAGTGAGGATGGGTAGGAAGTGGAGGGTGGAGGAGGCGGTTGAGGCTGCGGCATAGGAGCCTGGTGGGAGTGGTTTCAAAAGGGAGAGCTGGCTTAGGATCCTCTCTCACTTCTCAAATAAACATCAGAGGGAAGGGGAGGCAGTGCCTTGTTCAAGAGGAGGTAAGAGCGTAGTTGAGGAGACGAGATCCTGTAAGGCTGTGGGATTGAGGCTACGGGGGCCTGGACAAGATGGGAAAATGCTGTTGAGAGGAAAGTGACCTGGACTGAGATCTGGAAAACCAAGCCTCACAGCATTAAATTCCTTATTCAGGCAGTATATGATGTGCCTCCAAGTCCATCTAATCTTCACACATGGGGCATAGCAGAAACATCAACATGCCCAATGTGTTCCAAGAGAGGCACACTAGAGCACCTCCTCAGCTGCTGCAGTACGGCACTTGGAGAAGGACGATACCGGTGGAGACATGACCAAGTCCTTAAGACTATCGCTGAAGTTATCAGCATGGGATTGGTGTGGGCAAATCAGTTTTGTCCCTCCATCGTTTTGTTAGAGCTGGGGAGCCTTAGACAAAACAACTACGGCAGGGATTCTGACCTCAGCTAGAGACTGGCAGCTTTTGGTGGACCTTGAACAGCTGAAGTTCCCAAGCCATATTGCTGTTACCACGCTTAGACATATGGTACTTGTGTCTGAGGCTACAAAGCAAGTTGTGCTGTTGGAGCTTACAGTCCCTTGGGAAGATCGCCTGGATGAAGCTTTTGAGAGGAAGCTGTCCAAGTACGCAGGACTGGTCAGTGATTGTCAGCAGGCTGGGTGGAGAGCAAGGTGCCTTCCAGTGGAGGTTGGTTGTAGAGGATTTGCGGCCCGTTCCTTAGTCCGAGCCCTGAGCAGTTTAGGTATTATTGGAGAGCGAAAAAGGAGAGGAGGCCTCAAGATGGCTCTGGCTTGGAGAGATGCCAACCATGGAGCTGTGGTAGCTAGTTAGCCATCTGGACACAAGCTGTGGTCTGATCAACTGCAGCTGGGTCACCAGATTGAGGGTGTATGATGTTGAAAGACCTGAAACACCCAGTGATTTCAGATGCATCAATATTTTTTATGTGAAATGAAAGGGTCTAAAATAAATTGTTTATGCAATTATTTTCTCATTTAAAAAATATTTATATATAGATGTAACTGTTCCTCTGTCTGTAGATGAGCCAGTGGAGTATAACAGCACCGTCTCAAGATACTCTAAGTGCGGAGCAACACTCCAGCTGGGATGAACAAAAAAGCCTTAGCAGTTAGCCCGTGTAGCATGGATGGTAAACCCAAAGAGCAAGGATCTACACAAATAAACCCGCGTTCTAGCAACACACACTCAATCAAAGAAGCAACCAGAATTGGTGAGTACTCATGGGCGAACTCAATGACTGAGCAATGTGAAGCGCCATTTTGTCTCCTTTTATGCTTCCTGAAAACCCGACCGTATTACTTCCGGGTCCCAGCGCCGGTCGTGTTACGAGTGTGCATGACAGCCATGACCCGTTACACTCTGCCAGATGTTAAAAAAAGAAGGGACTTGCACTTAACTTATTTCTAGGATTGGTTAGAGAATGCCTGCTACAGTATATATAATGTTTTAGCTAGGCTACAACCTTTATTGTGAAGCAACTAGTATGAGTGTCATCACTACATTTTTCTTAAAAAAAAAAAAAAGTTTAAATAGATGAAAATAAAAATGTGTGATAGTGAAAATATCCATTCTGTGTGTACTTCTACTCTGTAATTTCAGCTTTCTGCCAAACTAAGAAATTTCATTATATTTTAATTATAATTTTTAACTGTGCTATGTTTCTAAATAGCACTGAAGTGCACTGCAAATTTAATGTGTTCACATGCATACTTATGTCAGACAACACTTCTTAAGAAATAATATTTCCACTTGACTGACATGTCACAATTATGTATTATTGTGGTTTGGACAACATAACAAGGTTGATGAACATGTCCAGTAACAGTTGTGATGTAGAGAATTAAAGGGAATTGACATTTAAACAAGAATTCAGATTTGTAATAAAGCATAATTTTATTTACATCTTTATTTCTTGCACTTTTTTTTTTGGTTTTGTCTTATTTTGAGTCTGAATTGTTTTATATAACAGGATTAGGCTATTTTCGTTCTGTTAATTGTTAATATATTACCAGCTAGCATATGTACAGTAATCCTAAAGGAAATGTAATTAATAAAGAAATTGGTAACTATCTGTTGCATTCTTATATAAGCTTATTTCCCTTCACTTTTCTTCAGTATGAAGAAGGTTAGACAGAAAATGTAAAACTGTTCTTAGGGCATTAGGTAATATGGCTCGTCATCCATTTGTGCCTGGTCATCTTGCTGCTGCTCATTCTGATCATTCTCGTCCACCTGTTCTTCATCTTGGCTTTTACTGTTGCTGCTCCTTAAAGCTCTCTTAAGCTGCTTCCAGAACAGTTCCCGGGCCTTGTTGGGATCTGTGCAGTCCACCCCTGGCCACTGTATGTACGTCTTTTTCAACATAACCTTTCTCATACGGTGATAGGCAGACAATTGGCGCTCATGGATGTACTCCAAAAAGACGAGTAGGAGCACATCCTGCATCTCGTCAAAAAGACGGTAGCTGGCCAGTTGGATCTCCAGAGAGCACCATTCACTGCGGAGGAAGTTTTGGCTGACCACACACACTGTCTTGCGGCTGTTGTATACGGCTGCCACAATGTTGTCCACTATGTTGCGGCCTGGCTCAAAGTCCCTGTGGTGGAGGCAAAGTCGGAACCCACTCCCTTCAAGATTTGGGAGAAGCTGCTCCATCACCCATGCCTCATCTGCCGAGTTGTAGGAGATGAAAGCATCGTATGTGCATCTCTCTTCTTCTTCCCGAAGACGACGCCACTGCTCGCCAAACCAAGAGCGGAAGACGTAGTAGCCATATTTAAATTTCCAATAGAGCTTGACATAAAGTAGTGGAAGTAATGTTAGAACCAGTGTTACAACATAGGTGGAGGCAAACCAATACACTCCAAAGTCTGAACATACATGGTTGTCAAAGTTGTAAAAGTATGATCCTTTGACATCTGGACAGGTCAGGTTATAAAGATATACAATCTGTACTCGTTCGTTTTTTGTCCAATTCTGGAGCTCGCTATTAGGACAGTTGCAACTGAGAGGTGTCCCTCTAACATCTAGATACTGTAGATTAGTCAAATTTTCCAGCAAGTCTACATCCAATGTCTGCATTGTATTTTTGTTCAGATTCAGTTTTTTCAATCCTGTAAGATTACCAAACACCTCTTTTGAGAAAGACCCAATACCCATGTTTTCAACTGTTAAAATCTCCAGTTTCTGAAGATTTTTGAAAATGCCTGGCTTGAGTTGGGCAACACCAACACATGAATCATCTAAGGTTAAAAATGTTAAGTTTTTTAAGTCATCAAACGTGTCACTGCTGAGAGAAGAGATACGATTGTTGGTAAGGTAAAGGCTTTTTAGGGAAGTGAGACCACGAAAAAATGCATGTGGTAATAAAGTTATGCCATATGGCCTTTGTCCATCTAACTTTAGGTCAGTCAGTTTAGTAAGATTTACAAATGGGGAGCGTGCATAATCGGTCTTGTAGCGGATGAAATTGCCTTGTAAATCTAGAACTTGCAATGTGCGATGCAGACTTCCAATCAACTGACCGTCAATTTTTCCAAGACGATTGCGGTCTAAGTAAAGATTTTTTAAGCTGTCCAGCCCTTCAAAGGCGAGTGGCATTAAATGTGCTATTTTGTTCCCACCTAAATCTAAAATGCTCAGATTTCTGAGGAAGTAAAAGGTGTTGTTGAAGATGACCGAAATTTGGTTATTACGTAAATTGAGTGTCTGAAGACTGTGAAGGTCCTTAAAGCTGTCGTTATAGAGATCAGTCAGAAGGTTGTTATCCAGTCGGAGTATAACAAGGTCTTTAAGTCCATTCAGTGCTTTGTGATCCAAGTAGGCAATTATGTTTATATTCAGTTTAAGAGTTGTCAGTTTTGGTGCATGACTGAAGGCAAAAGGACTCACTTCAAGAATGCGATTATAGCGGTAGCTTAGTTCTTTCAAGTGGAAAAATCTTGTGTGATTTTTACAATTTATTAGCCTGGTAAAGTGGTTATGTTCAACTATAAGTTTTGCAAGATATTTTTGTCCTTCAAGGAATTGCAAACAGTTTGTGCTCTTCAGCTCATTGAATGAAAGGTCCAAAACATTTGTTATACGAGGGCAGTCAGATAATGTATTATTATTAAGACCTTTTAGCTTATTTTTCTGAAGGAGTATCCTTTTAATATATTTATTTGGATAGTATGACAGTTGTTTGCATAATGAAGCTACCATTTGAGGTTCTGTTAGTCCCAAACCTGAGAAGTCTATATACCATGTCATCATCCCTTTAGTTTGATTAAGAAGTGTTACTATTGAAATGTTGGTGGAACGCAGACGCAGGTATGTCAGGTTGCTCAGATTCAGACCAAAGAAAGCCTGGTTTGACAACCGTGTATTAAAAGAGAAATCCAACACTTTGACACTACTTAAAGAGTCATTCCTGCATTCCAGTGTGGTCAGCATGTTATTACCAAGATAAAGACAGGAAAGTGACTGTGGCAGTCTGTCCGAGTGATACAAAGTGACTAGTTTGTTGGAGGAAATGTCCAGGCTCTTCAGCTCTTTTAGATTTGATATGGAGTGAACCACCGCTGAGAAGTTCATTAACTCATTCTTACGCAGATCCAGGAACTGTAATTTTGACAAACTAGAAAATGAGTCAGAGGATATATTTTTCAGTCTGTTGTCAGCCAGGATTAACTTTCTCAGGTTCTGGAGGTCATGGAACATGTAAGAATTGAGAGAAACTATGTAATTACTTGATAAATTCAGTGTGCGAAGATATCGTAGATTAGCAAAGGCATCTTCGTGGATGTACCTCATGCGATTGTTGCTTAGTTCCAAGCTCATGAGATTTGTCATGTTAATGAAGCTTTGAGAAGGAATGTATACAAGTGTGCAGTCAGTGATTGTAAGCGTTGTTGCAGATGCTGGTATATCACCTACAATCGCATTAATTGTTTGCTCAAGGCGTTTGATGCAGGTGAAGTTTCTATGGTAAGAGCCAGGACGTTCTATGCAATTCCTGAAACTGTAGCTCATGCCGAACTGAAATATGGAAGCGACTATTGTCACTGATATCAGTATTTGCTTCCTGTATGATGCCATATTTTGGAGAAATACCACTGTCCTTATAGGAACAAATCTTCAGGTCACAGTTGTCTAGAAAGAAAGCAGGAAAAACTGTTAATTGGGTTTTACTTTTAAATATTTTACTATTTATACTATTACTTATTTTTTAAAAAGCATACAAAGGCTAATATACCACAAATAATAATACCATGCATATATGGTTTATGACCAACAGACCAGTTGTGCTTGTAAACTGTAATCATCACCAATACTATGTTTTCATCAATCATAGCTACTGTAGGAAGTATTGTAGGTATATTTCTTAAAGATTTGTTTATATTGGCCCAATGTGATCTTGATATAGAGCTGGGGGATATGTTTTATAAATTGAATCTCAAATTTTTCAAACTGAATTAAACACTAGATAGGAAAGATTTCTTTTTTATTTGAGCAAATATAATCAAACATATGAACAGCTTTTTTGGACTAAAAGTGCAAACTTACCTACTTATTTTAGAAAAACTAGAAGCAGTACAACAACATATTGTACAAACCTCTTTTGGGGATAAAAAAAATCCCTGAAGATAAAAAAAAAATGTGTAAAACAGTTCAACATGCAACTTGCATGATAAATAAAATAATTCTGGAGCCTGACAGCATTTTACATCTTTTTAGCCAGGAAACACAGGTCTGTCCACTGCATCAGGCTTGAGATACAGTAGTATGCCCTGGGGCACGTTCCCATGCCCATCCCACATTAAAGACCCTCTTTATGGCCAAATTATTAAGGCTTGGAAAGTTTGCCTTATGTTGCTTTTCATGCTTCTGAAAAATACTTTATTATTTTGAGCATATGAATAAATGGAGGCTTTTCAACTGCGTATACTGTATGGGCACAATGTCTTTAGCGACATGTTGAGCAAAAACATCAGTAATATCTTTCCATCAAGGCCCCTGCTTACCATATGGGATGCAGTGCAGGAAAATGAGGCTGTTTTTTAGCAGGTGTTTTGGTGCTGCTGCTGCCGTGTTTAGCTCACAG
Organism: Clarias magur; assembly: GCA_013621035.1. Classification (NCBI taxonomy): domain Eukaryota; kingdom Metazoa; phylum Chordata; class Actinopteri; order Siluriformes; family Clariidae; genus Clarias; species Clarias magur. The sequence goes on from QNUK01000056.1 coordinate 154,134, forward strand.
CGCCACACACGTCTGACACACCACTCAACAATGTGATTCTGTTTGGGGTTGCTTAAATAAATCGGCCATTCTGCTTCCTTTAGTTTCCATAAATTTCTGAATTTTACTGCGGGTTTGGCTTGTTCGACATCTGAAGATGCAAACCCCAACCATATGACTAAAGAAACTGGTTTCCCCAGAGCACGCTGCCATGTTGTATTTATTTTTTTCCTCACATGAATCACAGAGGAAGGGGAGGGCGTTGCAGAACTACGGAAGCTCTCATGAAAGCTTATGTCAAACAGCTTACTAGATGGCCTAGATCAGTCTTCTTGCAAGCAAATAATTTATTAAAGTACCTGTCATAGTGTTTTTGAGAGAGAGAGAGCTCCTCTCTTATTACCAAGTGTACGAGAGCAATATGGTCGGAAAGCATCTTTACATTATACATATCTAGTACAGAACATTCAGAGCATGCTGTTGAACATGGCTGCTGCTGATTAACAGGTTCCTGTTTTTGGCTGACAGAAGTGAAAGCTGATGCTGTCTTCTGATTTTGTTGTTCTTCCTTCAAAGTTTGACATAATCTGCTTGAGATATGCCCTGTGGAAAAAAGCTTTGCTGTACCATATGATGTAAAAATAGTTAATTGAGTTATTGTAGCTATCCTGTCAATTAAAATCAAACCCCTGCTGTGCTGTCTCTTATCAACAAGACATTCCTCCCCACATAACTGATGCTCGCTAGGGGTGAAAGTTTAAGGAACATGTTAAAAGTTTGACAAAAACATTTTTACACTAAAGATCATTCTGGTCAGCCCAGTTACATCATAGATAATGATGTGAATTTACACTATGTGGTTACTTTGATAGGGGCACCTGTATGAAATTTGATATAATTGACATCATGCATCTAATATATCTTCCCTTAAATCAGCTGTTTGAAAATAATTTCCAAAATGGGTCTGGATCTGTTCGTGACTTCTGATAAGCAAAAACTAAAACTTACTTCCTCCACCATAGTTCAAAAGTTAATTTGTGAATGGAAAACTGACAAAGTACAGGAAAACCCTGAAAGACACCTGCAACAACATCTGCCATGTTTTCTACACTGGTGTCGCTGAGCTTTTGTTCATTAATTGCATCGTTAACACAGAATTATACAGCAGGATCCAATGGAGTAGCAATGGCGCATTGTCTGCAGTTTTTGCTGATGGAATGGGATGCAGCCGGGAACAGACACCTGGGGCTACTGGGGCACAGGCTCACCAAAATTGGATAGTTAATGACTGGAAAAATATAGCCTAGTTTAATTAATCTTGATTAGGATCAGATGTTGGGGGCAGAACTTGTCACCATCATGAGTCCATGCACCCATCTTGTCTTGTGTCAACAGTGAAGGGCTTTGGAGAGAGTGTAATAATGTGGAAAAAGTTTTCTTGGGACGGTTTGTGCCCATTTACACCAATCAATCATTGCTTGCATGCCACAGTATGTTTGATTATGGTGCATTTCTTCATTGCCATAATAAAAAATATGTGAACACATGAACAATAATAAATATGTTGCAGACATATGAATAAATATGATGCAGACATGAAAGTGAACACGCACCTGAAAAATCTGCAGTAGATTGCTTAATGCCAGCGTGTCAACATGGACCAGCATTATAAAGGAATGTGTTCAGCATCTTTTGGAATCCATGATGTGACCATTTGAGAACAAAATTTAGAGACAACTATTATTATACTGTTCCTATTAAAGTGCTCAGTGAGTATATTTCTATATATATTTATATGCATATTCAGTGGTTTAACTGCTTCTTTTTTTTATTATATAAGTTTACTTCTCAAAGCTAGTTTTTTTTAAGTTCTGCAATATATTCTCACACAAAGTATAACATACTTGAGAAGTTTACTGAAAAAGATTATGCTGACATGAAATATAAAGCATTTAAATGTCTCTCACTGCTTGATTACATTTATTGGCTAATTAAGTAAAAAAATAAATGCTTGTTATGTTTGTACAGCTTACCTTTGTCAGACGCTGCTGTGCAAATCTTTGGGAAGTGAATGTTTTTCTGTATGTGCGTTTCTTACTCTCCAAAGGACATTGGAGACATTCATTTTAGAAGAACAGAAAGAGGAAGTAAAATGTGGAAACTCCAAGAGTTTTTGCACTTTGATTGAATGAGACCCAAAGCATGGACAAAAACACTCAAAACCAAAGTGTTTTATTGAAATGGACAATCTCGTTGCATGTCAAATAATAATAATAATAATAACAATCAATTGCCTAAAATATGATAACACAAGGCAGTCTAACATAAAATAGTTCTCTGTATAGTTATTATTTTTCCATAAATTAAAGATGTATTTAGCTTATTCATTTCCTTGACCCTCTAAGACATTTTTGTTTACATTAGATAAGACACAAACCGCTTTTTGGAGCTCTAAAGGTACAGAATGAATATGACACAGACACATGGAAGTGATTTTTTTTTTCAAAATATGAATGACTTGTGGCATTTCATAAACCCAGTGATTCATTTATGCAAATTCATGTAGAATGCAAAATAAACCATTTTCTTTTAAAAGCAATCTTTTAAACTGCTTTGATTAAAAATTGTTTGTGCCACTTTACCTTTTTTTTTTGCACAATGCGTTAATGCGTGCTTGTGTCTTTTTTCTTTCAAGTCTGTCTCAATCATGTTTCTTCAACAAATATTATAGCAATTGCTAAAGGTTATACAAATTGTTTTAACTTAATAAATATTTTAATCATTGTTTAAGCATACAAGCCATTAAAATAATTATACTTTTATTGTCAGTCTTTGAGGTAGAATATAAGCCGAATATATCTTTAATACATGAAAGAGGACATTTTGCCATCAAAAAGCCACCAGGCCTTCTATTTCTGCCCTTTTGATACTGTTCAGCCCCTCATCTTCTGTTCCCGAGCCATCTGGCAAAGACCACATAATGGACAGCAGGCCATAACCACCCAGTCATCACAGATAGACCCCTGCGTAAACATATACAGCCATTTACATACTGAATAAACTATTGTACTCTTTATACTATTGTTATACTCTTTATTAGCTACTATTCAAACTTCATTGTATCATAGCAACTGTAAAATACAGTACTAAAGGTGTTTAATGTTAAATTCATTATAGGAAAATTTTTGTCATTTAATGTAATGTACATTTCAATTATTTCAATGTAGAAATATGCAGTATACACTATAAATAATTCTGTATCATAACCATTTTAATGCAAAGTTTTTTGAAGTTGAAAGAAACACACAGTGAACATTAATAATAAACTAAAGAACAAACTAAAGGTTGTATGTTTGTATGTCTGGTTTTCTGTTCCATAACATTTACATTATTAAAAAGTCAGCATGTTCTATTATAGATATACTTACATTAATCTGGTATTTGTCACGAATGCTGGTTCTCAGAGCAATCATGGCTCCAGGCAGATAGGGTAGACAGCAAGTTTCCCCATGGTTCTGTGCCACATTACAACCCAGGATGCAGGGAATAAAAGTGCCACAGAGACCTGGGGAGAGCCAGACACATAAAGCAACCATTATTTTAGGGAATGGCTAATTAAATTATAGTGTCCTTAAATTTCTGATAATATACAGTATTGTACTAATAAGCGGCAATACACTACAAATATTGATAATTTTTTAATTCTCTATTGTAGATTCTGATCCTGCCTCTTTCATTTGTTTCGGTTCAATAGAATGTGCCTGAGGCTGCTGTTCTAAAAGTCAAAAGTCTTCCAACAACAACAAAAAAAGCAAAGCTTCTTGGTTTCATTTTTTTTCTAAAATTTAAGAACAAGAAAAACTTTAATTTCCAATTTACCAGATAACAGTCAGAACACATTTTCCATAAATCCAGAGTATTACATCATCCAAAGTCATGCTCACCTCAGTATTGGTCAACACTACTCTTTGTACTAGAATCATTCAATATTACAAATAATAAATCTTCAGTAAGTTCTTTATTCCAAACCTATGCCAACAACACTGGGTGTGAAGTGGGAATACACCCTGAATAGGATGCCAGGCTGACGCAGAGCACCATGCGCACCATTACACATTAACTCCTAGGGACAATTTAAAGTCTAGCCAGTCTACCAACCTTCATGTTTTGGAATCGTAAAGCTCTGTGCATACACTTGTAATTATTTGAGCTCAGAATTACAGAACGGGTATCCGGTTGCGATGCTAACCACTGCACACCACAATTCGCACTAAAAATACTAATGCAAATGTTTTTTATAAAAACAAGCAGATGGCAAAAATTTTAAAAACACAGACAGGTAGTTACTTACAGATGCCACAGTCATCACAGCAGTCACAGACACTGGAGCTCCAGTCAGAGGAACCAGTGGAGACAGTATAACTAGTGACTGTCACCTGAGGCTGTGTGTTGATCACTTCAGTTTGATATGTCATCACTGCCACAAACATACATCAAATGTAAAAATGATCATGTCTAACCTGGTATGGTATCCGGTAGGCTTTAATGTTTACACACCTAGTTGTTTTTAAAAGATACTACTTAACTGAGTGCACGAAACATTTAAACCAAGTATGTGTTCAATTTTAAAATCTTTACCCAATATCCTTCATATCATTAATATAAATTGGGAAACTCCTCTGATGTACTTCAATCTTTCAATATATCCAATCTTCTAAAAATATTTGTTATATTAGAAAACTTACTCTTGACCGCGTCGGGTTGTAGAACTAGCCGAATGGGCGAGATCACAGCCAGCAGCGCAAATAGGAGGAGAAAACAGCTCCATAACATTTATACTTATAATGATGTCACAGCCTTTTCCGCAGTGCTAAGGCAACCTGTTGCCCTGATAAGAAGGCCTGGGTGGGTGGCTTACCTGCCATGTTATAAAACAAAATGCTGTTTGATTTTGGGGCGAGTTAGGTTTCTGTGTGTGTGGGGTTTTTTTCTTTCTTTTTTTTCATTCCACACCCTTACCTACCCCTGATGAATGTACAACATTTTTTGGCATTGATGTATTTATATGGAGGTGGTCTTACCATAAAAGGGTGGAAGAACTTAAGTCGTGATGTCACACTTTTACAAGGAATATTTGTAAAAAAAAAAAAAATAATAATAATAATAATAATAAAAAGAAAGAAATGTTAGTTTTCTATTTAAAAGGAATCCTAATCGATATTAAACATAATAATAAAAACAAATGTTATATACTAAACTGAGTGCACGAAACACTTAAACCAAGTATCTGTTCAATTTTAAAATCTTTACCCAATATACTGTACTTATATTTATATCATTAATATAAATGAAGACACTCCTCTGATGTACTTCAATCTTTCAATATATCCAATCCCCTAAAAATATTTGTTTTATTAGAAAACTTACTCTTGGCCGCATCAGGTTATAGAACTAGTATAATAGTATACGGTATAAAAACAGAATTTATCAACATGTATACTTTTAGCTCATTGTGTATGTGTTACCTGTCATAAAATACAGCATTTATAGTTTCTTCTTTTAATTTATTTTATTTTTTACAATTTGTCATTTTTATTTTACTGGTATTTTTATTTTGCTTGGTTGAAACTGGCATCATTCTACGTTGATGCTTCAACTTGATAAGGTGTGTAAGTCCTAAGACTTGTTTTTGTGTGTTTGTGTTATTTTATTTTAGGATGCATGTTTGACTCTTACAAGCTTACCTGTTTAACAGAATACACAAGATTTGTATGTTTCAAAATATGATCCATGTTCTTCTTGCATCAATCATTTACTCTGAAAAAAAGAGTAGACGTATATTTTAAATTCAGGTTACGTGTGTGCACCATAATTACTAAACAATTTACAACAAAATAAAAAGTACAAAAAAGGAGTAAAAAACAGCACATGGGCAAAATGTAAAAGAGACCAGCATTTGCATATAAGAGAACTAAGAAAGACTTATCTGTGAACTGAATCTGTATTTGTGTTTGACTTTACTATTTACTCACCAAGGCATGTCACTGAGTGTTCACTTAGGATATCAGACAGTAATGGGTTTGTTTGTTTTTTTCCCTTACTCTGAATGCAGTAATAGTCCTGGAAAGTAAAGGTCTGTTGCATATCTCCCCATTTGTTAACCATGATATGCATTTGTTCTCATTAAAGGACTTTGTACAGTTTGAACAGTGCACTGACAGGAAGGACTGATTTACTGTCCAACACCACCCCAAAAATATATGCTATAGTATACGAAGTCACGAGACAAAACATAGCAGTGCATTTTATGCATAATAACAATAATACCAGTTTCTGTAAAAATCAGCCTGAGGACGTCTGCTCTCACATCCCATATTTAGCAGATACTTATTTCCTAACTGGAAAATTATTTCAGTTGTCTTATGAAAGAGGTATTTTAATTGTTATTTTAGCTCCTTCCTAGAGTTATACATGTTAACCTGACAATTTATAGTTTTCCATCCAGACTAAAGCCCAAATGTAAACCAGTAAGTCCACAGTCTTTTAAGATACATCAACTGAGATGAAAGCAATTTGAGAATGACCAATATCATGATTTTTGTGATGTTAAACGAGTTAAACTGTTGACTAGTTTCTTTTTTCTTTTTTTCATCTGCCACAAATTACTGTATGTGGTCATTACTTTCAAGCTGTGACACTGTAATTATCGACTATACTATAGTAAATACTCTTACATTATAGTATGTCATTTGTGTAAAGATTATGTGTATGAGGTAATTATTCTGTTATATTCTACACTAATCAGACATGATTAAAATACAATACATTAGGTTCAATATTGTGTAGTTTCCCTTTGTGCCACCAAAAAACTCAGACCGCTTGTGGCACAACTTCACATGACATCTTAGCGTGGGCTCTGGTGTCTGGCACCAGGACATTAGCAGCAGATCCTTTATGTGCTATACAGTAATTTGCAAGGTGGGGTCTCCATGGATCCGACTTGTTTTCCTGCACATCCAATGGATCCTTGGATTTTTATTCATAATTTTAAAAAAATAAACATTTATCTTTTTCCTTCCATTTCACAATTATGTGCCACGTTGTGTTGGTTATCAAATAAAATCCCAATAAAAATACATTTACATTTGTGGTTGTAACATGGCAAATTGTAGAGTATGACTACTTTGTCAAGACACTGTAATTGTACATAATTGAAGTATACTGTATAATTGTAATTGTAAATATATTCAATGTTGTTTCACCATTCATCTGGCAGTGGTGTCCTTAAGGGTTTTTTTTTTTTTTTTATGATTTTTTATATGAGGACTGTGGCGTTTCATGAGGCTATAGAAAGCCTTCAGCTCTTACTGAAATGCAGCGCAGTCTGGTGTCCACATGTGGAGTTTGTATTTGATCTACCATGTTCACATGGGTTCCACAAAGTCACATAAAACTCGAGGCATTTCCGTATTTTCTGGTAGTCATGCTGAAACTTTTGAAAAAGTTTGCAGTAATTCTCCAAGGTATGAAGGACATTGTTGATTTCTTATCTCTAATCTCTCATATGTCTGAGAATGCCGTGTATACGTTTTTATCTGCTGATAAAATTGTGTCAAATGCTTCAATAAATGTGCTGTGTATGGGAACATGTTATGGATATGATTGTGCTACACTACAATACATGTCCCTTACAGTACAGTACATATACTGTAATGCTTGTCTTACATTGTATCTGTTTAAATTACACATGGTATTTGTTATATTTGCGTATAAACACCTGTTGATTTTATGGTACAAATCTGCCAAATCATGACAGTAAAAGTTTGTAACCTCTGAAAAACTCATTTTGCTGTATAATGCTGTATAAACATGCCATCAAAAAATTGTAAAGAGGAAAACAATGAATGACTGTTTCATTAATACTATTGAATGATTGTTTCATTTCATACTAGTAATCTGAAGTGAAAATGGTGCATGCTGTTAATACTGTGGACAGATAACCTATATTCATAGGTCCATAAATATTAGGACATCTGCGTATTCATTTCACCTGCATGCCACGGCATATTGGAATTGGAAAACAAAAGTATTGTTATACTTTTATAATGTGCAGATTATCAAGCTTCAGTTTTAACCTAAGGGTGTTTCCACATAACGTGAGCAGTGATGGAAATGCATTGTTTTTCTATTCTAAATGGACAGTTAGCTGGTCAACAGTTCTTTAGTTTTAGAGTTAAGCATACTGTATGCAAAAAATCAAATGACCCTTTATTAGCCAACATTATAAAGTAATTTGGTAATAATAAACCACAACAGCAATGGTTTTCAATAGAAATGTTCCTGTTCAGTCTGAAGTATATGCCTGTGTTTGGTTAGATGAGCTCTTCC